>JABBOT010000011.1:16461258-16639318 GCA_016165875.1 Acanthopleura granulata | reverse complement strand
AGAATATTTCACTTATACGACGACAACCAGCATTATGGTGGGAGGAAACAGGACAGAGCCCAGGGGAAACCCAAGACGATCTGCAGGTTGCCGGAGAGGAATCCAGCATGAGCTGGACTTGAACTCACTGTGCGCTAGCGAGCTAACCGAATGAGCCAATGAGGTCCGGCACTGTAATTATTTTCTTTACCTAATTCTGCTCAAACCATTGTGTTAGGCGGGGTGTAAGCTGTTACTTCTTAAACACTTACATGAACAGTCAACATGAAACCCTATCTGAGTAAACTGACAAGGGGCTGGATTTCACCGGTAACGTGTGACCATTTGCCAACTACCACAACCACACTGTTGTCGCTGGCTTTACTCTCTGTGCTATTGTTATTTGATCTCCGTATTTGGTGTGCGCTACTATAACGGCGAGGTCCATCCACAAGAGCATTATTCCCTGCGGAAGATGGCTGTAACAAGCGTTATTGCTTGGGAGACGGTACAGTAACCTGTGGGGAATGGCCATGAAAGTAGTGGCTAGTTGTTGTAAGTTTGTCACCGAATGGGTTGAGACGTGTTCATTTAGAGTGTGTTAGCTACATGAAAATTTTCACACAGATGTGATCACCGACATTATAGTTGGGCATTTCTGAACAGCACGACGCAGTTGCTGGAGTCTTTGAGAACACTAAGCGGCCTCCTTGGTCAAATGATTACTATTGCAATACAATGACCTAGAAGAGTATCACTAATGATGTGGCTGTGTGTTCAAGTAAATCTCTGGCATTTAGCTTCCCGGCCGTTCATGGGAAGGTCTGTTACCGGTCTACGGATGGTCGTGGGTTTCCCCCGAGCTTTGCTCGGTTTCCTCCCAAAAATTGATTTTGATGGTTCTGAACACAGCTTTCCAAATCTCCCAGGTTCCCCACGAACCGTACAGTTCAAATTAATTCTGGCTGTACATCTATTTATCACTAATTTCAGGAGATCTCGCAGGTTATCTTAGCCATGTTCATGTGTGAATTATTACAAATGCATGTGACCCCAACAATAGGAGATTATTAGAGTTTGTAAAGGGTAAATATATTTATTTTTAATATTTAAGAATAGAAAGTTTGTGTATAGTTGTGATAACGATTGTATTTTTTTTCTTCAACTGGTGAGAGAATTATGTCATCTACTTTTGCAGCGAGTGTGCACCGTTACCCTTATGATTATAGATGCCACAACATGCTCACACAAAGGATCGACTTTCAATGTATACGAAAATTTTTCATTTAATCGTCAATGCCCCTGCGCGCTAAATTGCGATGTCACATAGAGCACAGTATTTGTTGAATGTGGATAAACTATAATCTCTCAGAATAACAGTTTTCATTGGTAAGGAAATAATTCCCGGATGGTGGGAATTGATGTGTGAGACAGATGTGTCCACAGACTTAATGTGAGTACAAATAACGATGTGGTAAACAGTTTCCAATATGCCATGTTGTATGTGGCATGCCATGAGGAACGTTTTTACTTTTACCTCCCTATTGTGCACGTGTTTAGATCATAACAGGAAGCCACTCCCATCATGGCTTTTCCATTGCATAGTTATCATGCGGGAAGAAGTGGGCTCATAGGACATACCATTTGTAATACATATCAAAGCAATTCCCGTCTGTACGGTAGATATCTATTCTTCCGGGTATAAAGGTTCGCCCACAGAAAAAATTAGCCACGTAATAAAGAAAAATTATGGACTTCAGGTATGCTGAATCGGGATCTGTTGGATTAACAGAGATGTGAGTGAATGCAAATATTTCTTGTGTGCCTTCGATAAAGGAAAGTTTCTTCAAACGACTACAAACCACCCATTATCAAGCGAGAGTTATTACAAAGCTGGATAGCGTGCTCTACAGCGACTCTCACTTAGACAAGCCATTTTGAAATTGTGAAGAAACCACGTTGTTTGATCAATGATGAAATATCCACAAACGGAATTGTTTTCACCCTTCAACAAAGTACACAAAATATACTTGGATTGTCGAAAATTTCTCATCTATTCTAAGCGCTGTGTAACTTCATGAACTACAGTTATTTTTTGTTGCTGTTGAGAAAATATATCAGAATGCACAAACGAGTATGCTGAGTAGGGCGACGGAGCCACCTACACTCAAAATATATACGGCCTTAGCAAGCCCCATCCCCCGAAATTTTGGAGGAATGGTGTGTATGTGGGCCTGAGCTTGATCTCGGAGAATCTCGCAGTAGAGAAGTCTCGCGATGTCCAGAATTCGAACCGTCAATAATGGTGTGCAATGATTAAAAATGTACGTGTGGCAAGCATTTGCCTGACAAACAGCCTTTAAGTCAAATATTTGTTGTGCACATTGATTCCTTCAAGCTTTGTGCACATATCAGCCAATTCTACCTTGACCAAGGAGGCTGCAAAGGAAATAAATAAGTTATCCTGCTACGGTTGCATCGTCATTTCCGGAGGTTTACAACATGTATTTGGTGGAGATGGGAGTGATCCTTGCTTGGAAAGCTCTAAATGAACTAATCAATCGCAGAAAATCTTCATAGGTACCGTCGTCTTCACGACATTCCGCTTAAGCCATGGTGATAAGGGGCATGCAAGTTATTACTTCTTAATCACTAACATGAACAGTTAGAATAAAACCTTACCGGGGTACATTGCCAAGATGTCGGATTTCAAAGGTGACCATTTGCAAACTATCACACTGTCGTTGTTACTCTCGTTTTACTCTCTATGCTGTACGAAGTCTTTTACATTGTATTCCAGCATAAACCGTGTTTCTGCTGGTGGACGAAGTACCCCCTCTAGGCCTGGTCCCTTTGCATTGTTTTCATGTCTTTTGTGTACATATGGTTAAAATGTGATGACAACATAGGATTTTGAGTAGTTTTCTAGATTAATGATGTCTAGTATATTGCATTTAATATCACTGTAATTTGTTTTGGGGGCATGCAAGTTGTTACTCCTTTTAAACACTTCTGTGAGCAGTAAGAATGAAACACTAACTGAGGTAAACTGACAAGCTAACGCGTGATCCTTTGCCAACTATCACACTGTCGTCGCAGGGGTTTACTCTCCATGCTGTAGTGTTCTACATTCAGTATCCATGGTACTGATACAACCGATATTCCTACAATAGCGAACAGCTTTAATGAAGACGTTTTTTTGTAGCCAGTTTGGACACAGAAATCCCAACAGCTAAAATGAAAGGCAGCTCATGAATGAGAGTTCATTAAACTGATTATAAAATTCTCTCTTGAATGCAAAAACCTGTTTGAATTTATATCCATTTGTTGCTGAATTACCTTCCTTTGAAATGTGGATTATTTTGGTGCCGACTGCGGATCTGAAGGCACGCATGCTTTTAAGCTTATGAAAGACTCTCTAATCAGAGATCTAGGAGACATCAGCTGCTTAAAAGCTGTGACGTAAATGTCCTGAGCTGACTGTTAATGTAACATGTGATAACATAGGGACAAGACACTGTTTTAGTGTTATATATTTTAATCACAACAAGGACATGTGTGAACATCAATACAAAGTACCTCCAGGCCATCCTGTTATGGGGAAGTAAGTTTCCTGCTTATTTCATGTTTTAAATATACATATATACTTAAGTTTCAACCACAACCCTAATAGCGTTATACAATATCAGGGACAAGAGTGTTACGCGCTTGGAACAGTTACGTCACAGCCCACGCAGAATGGATGCGCTTCATTCCAACCGACGGAGCACGGCCAAATGTCAGTTCACGCTGTTGTAGTAGCTGTTAGAAAAAATACCGTGCCGAAATAAACATAGTATTGTCCAACCTTGGGAAAAAACCAATGACCATCCGCAGGCTGCTGACGTACCTTCCCACGTACGACCGGAGAAGAAGCCAGCGTGAACTGGGCTTGAACTCACAGCGATGGCATTGGTGAGAGGCACCCGTGTCATTCGTACGCTACCCCTCTCGGCCACTAAGGCTCCGAAAAATTATTAAATATGGCATTAAACAACAATTATGGTAAATAATCAAATAAACCCTTACCGCTTGTAATTTGTCCCCGGAACGCACGAAGCGGACACTTACCGCTCCGAAACAGCGATGTATATGTAGTCATTGTTAGACTTGGGTGCAGATTTGACAAATCTGTATCAGTCACAAGTTAAAGAGGCAACTTTGGAACCTGTTTGAAGAGCTGTAAGCGTTTCTAAGGTGTTTTATTTATTTCACACCATAATGTCAGAAAATTATGGTTTCATGATTGATACAGTTATTAGCTTAAGAGGACGAAGATGAATGTCGCAGTCATAGCGTGTAGGGAAAACCAGACAGGAAATACAAGACACATTCGACATAACAATTGGGACAATCCTTACTGCAAAAAAGCGAAATTGCTTTAGCTCTTAATATTTGCACAATGAATATCTATATACTTTGAGCCTTAAGGTACAGAAATTATTACAAATATTACAACCTTAGGGATTGCGTAATATGAGTGAAAAAAGGAATGAAGGGCCACAACACCTTTCATCTGATATCCTCGGTAACTTCATAGATTAAATTTCAATCGGGAATTCTTACGAATCCATGAGATACGCATGTTAGGGGGACGATGTCGCTTCAGTCGTACCTCACGAACAATACATATGGCTTGAAGGCAAAATATGGTTCGCGTAACATCTGTGGGAACAGTCGCGTTCTTGGATTGAAGATATGACCCATTGGTTAAAATTATAACAAGCAGGTGCTTTCAGTTTTCTGAAGGAGCGCCGTTTTGTTTACTTTGCACTGAGATATCCAGGGCATGCTATATCAGAGAAATAAAACAATATGCCTGTTAAAATTAATGTGGGATAATTTTCATGAACAAATAAATTTTGTGTAGTGTTACGAACCTGCTCCATAAGATATTGTATCATAGTCTTTATATTTGTTTTTGTGCTAACCGGGTCAGTGTTTGACCTTCATTTTTCCTCTGTGTACGTGATAGCCTGCACTGGAATTCAGTCGTCTGTTCTCGAGGGTTTTGTGTTTATGAGTTTCATGTCATTCTACATAAAGCGTTCATTTTGGAAAGATGTACCTATGTTGTAAACAGAATTTTCTTTACGTTAGTCCATAAATATGAGCGAGGAAGTTGTAAGTGCGCAGTCACTCTAGGCATGTTCACTTATGAGCAGTGTTTTATTCATGTCCACTTGAAAGCAGTCAGTTTACTGAAGTTCATTTGAGAGCAGTCAGTTTTACTCTCGTTCACTTAGAAGGATTTTGTGGGATTTGGAGATATCAGCTTTCGTGCTATTCGACATCGGTCAATATTATTCGCCTTTTGCTATTTTGTTTGAGATGTTCTTTTGGCGCTTGTATCGAACATTGTCTCGTTGTGCGATTACTTACATTTCATCCCAGTTCGCCATGAAAGTGACTTTGTGCCTATTTCCGAGGAATGAAACATACATCGCCAGCTCAGTCTCACGGACGCTATTGTCAACCCGTCCGCCCTGCAAAGTTGCACCATGCCCGGGAGTTGGATATACACCACCGTCGGCATACCGTGCCCACTGCTGTTTGTCACTCACAGGACTGTCATCCTTCGATTTGAGAATTTCCAAGGATCGTTGATTCTATGTTTACGTGGACTAGCTTGCCTTTGATCTTGTGTAAGGCCTATTGCTGTCTGAGAGCTACACAAGCCATTTGTTTATCATTTTTCCTCTCCGAAAGTGCTACCCTTACACTAGTGATGTATTTTGTTTTAAAGCTTTTCATCTTTACCATAAAAGATACGACGTGGACTCACATTATACTGAGATGTCTTCCGGTCACGGAACAGGATGTTATTAGGATAGATTTACCTGTCAACTAACCATGCCTTTACATGGAGCTAAATCGTGTTGCCAACCGATTTCTGTCTGTCAGCTAAATTCATCAGGATACTTAACTCTCTGTGACACTGTATGGTAGTCCATGGTGCCCACTCTTTTTTTCTCCACTCCAAACTGAAAAGACTATACACCGAGAAAAATTTAAGCCAATATGGAAAGGCAAAATCAAGTTTAAATCTCCCAAATAGAGCCAGTAACCCATGACGTGTAATATATATTTAGTTTCACGGTCATTTTACGTTTTTGCCACTTACTTTTTTGTCTTGCTCCACCTTTGAGAAAACATAAAATTGCCCTGTTAATCTTACGTGAACAATTTAAGGTTAGAAATGACGGCATTTGTGACGTCGACCGAGAATTCAATTAACACCATACAGGAATGTTTGTCTTTGACTTACCTTCAAACATTCAAAACGAGGCGGATTTTTCACATCCTGTCGATTTGGATGCAGCATTTTCTGTTGCTGGAAACAGGAGAATTCATTCCTTTCGTCTCCACTGAATATGAAAAACCCTATCCAGAGAAAAGCAAATTCAGTCGCTTACTTATCGAAACTCACATCCACAACATCCTTTAAGATTTGAATTACATGATAAACCAATGAGTTAGGAGCGGATGGTGATGGGACAAACCTTTCAGGTCATTACCTTAACAGGATGTGGCTTTTTCATGGAATTGTTTTTACACGACATAGCTGGAGAAAGTTTGGAGAAACAGTAGTAATTTCGTGTTTCACGTTTGTTCAGACGGAAACAGAAGTAAGGTCGTTTTGCCTTCCCCTGCCACTGGCCCCAAGAAACATATATGTGTCCGGTTTCGTCTTTCGCCCATAGCGCCCATTATAAAAGGAAAGCGAGAATGGCGACATAAATGTTGCGGTTTGGTAATTTGAGGGAGAGAACGAAGGAAATAGCGAAAATAGATGGGAAAAAAATACGGAAAAAAGAGAGTTAAGATATATAGGGATGTGTGAAGAATATATCATTTTGATTCACATACCGTGTGTTCTACTTACTTCTGATACTTTCGCTGGGTGGATTCGTCTTTTCAATGGTTACAATTTTCCTTTTGTTGACATTAAGCAATTCCGGAAAAAGCCTTTTGTTCACATTAAGCTCGCTTTTCCGTCTTTTGGACCGTCAGCGTTTGCATAAGAAAAGAAAGCTCATATGACCGCAAAAGGCTTCCATCGGGAAAAAACCAAAGACTAGTGATTAAGGAAAGAATCAATACATATCAGATCCACCCATACAAAGCCTTAGAAATCCCCACAAGAGCCATAATGTCCATACTGTTACAAACAGAATGTGTTTTGCTCACGGATAATCTATAGAAAATATCGCCTACATACGAGCTGACAAAGAACTCATTATCCTGACAATTACTCCACAGTCTGTACATTCTAGACAGACACTTTTGCCCACGTCATACTTCAGATTATACAGGTCTAAACTCTAGGTAGGAAATCCCTTCGGAAGGATTCCACCAGCTGCGGCGGAGCAGTGGTGAAAGCATCTGCTTCGTAAACTGTATATCCGGGGTTCAATCCCAAATCGAGTCGTGCCTAAGGCTTTAACATCGGTAATCTTGGTACTAGTTCCTCGCCTTTGTTGGTGCTCGGCGTGGAAGAAATTTGTCAGTATAATGTGAGGCAGGCGGACAGTCGTGTCGGGTGTCTTCCGCATGGGGTTCCAGCGAGACAGCACTATGTCAGCATTAGGTACGGCCTGGTAGAAAGACACACCGTCGTAAGATGTCGGCGACAATGCTGAAAATGGCATCAGTCTCCAATCAAACAAAAATACGGAATGAGAGGTTTCGACGGCCAGTGCTGTGTAACCTCATGTTCGTTCCAGCCTTTGCAATAATGTTTTGGGGTCAAACTGGTACCTTAGTATTGGTGCATTAGACCAATGGTCAACCTAGCTTGCGGCGAGTTGTTATTAAGCGGGCAAAGATATCTCGGTACTGAGTTAAATAGTACTATCACCACGAAAAACATCGAGCAAATCGCTGTACACCTACCACTGGCCTTTTATTTTACACGAATTGGACACTGATTAAATTTACCGGCCTACACTATCTTTCCGGCATTATTGATTGCCTCTCCTTGCATGGCTCCAGACAAAGCGATAAGGTACCTGGGCGATCTGCTTTGTGATTTTATGTATTTTCACTTTACCCTGGGCCTTAGTACATTACATGAAAATGACGCTTTCATGAACAGTACCATTTATAGCTGGACTGAAATACTTATAAATGCATTCGAAAATTATTAACGGACTATGCGAGTTAATACTTTGAATTGGGTGTCATATCTAGAATATGGACTGTCTTCCGTACATCAATCAAAGCTATGACTGCTTCTGTCTTACGTGTTGTCAAATTTATTTGAAATCAATATGTTATTCCTTATATTTCGGGATTCTTGTTTGAAGTTGTTTCATAGATCTGCCATGCGAATCCCGATATGGAGCTCCCCTTATATGGTCGACTAGTAGTGCCACATGAATGTCAGACCTTACGCTTAGGGCAGTCCAAATTTCTTACTTTATATATGGTTTGTGCTGATCATTGTCTTGGGTACTGGTCTGACGATCCTTGGTCTGGTTTAAGATTGGTATTTTGAAATCGAATTAAAAGTTATATTGGGGCTTCCGTGGCGTAATGACTCAGGAGCCTCTCGGTATTGCGGTCGCTGTGAGTTCAAGCTCAGCTGATTTCCTCTCCGATCTGCCACAAACCTGTTGACGGTTTTTTCCTCTGGCTCAGTCCGGTGTCTTTCCACCATAATCCTGTCCGCCGTTCTATAAGTGAAATATTCTTGAGTAAAACACAAACATGTAAATCAAATAAATAAACGAATAAATAAATAAATAAATAAGGGAATAAATAAGTAAATAAATGAATAAAAGTAATATTGCGTGTTTTGAAAACATACTGAATGCATTTCACAACGTTTTCTTCTTCGACAAAATTTGTTATCGGTTGCTTTTAGACGCTTTTGAGCCAATTGCTGATGTCAACAAAGTGCAAGCAACGGTTGATACATGGTAACAAATGTTCAGTTCGATGTCTTAACGCACTTAGATGTGTTGATGTACGCGTTTTTCATTCTTTAATGTAATGGTGGATTTTCCCCTAATTGCTTTTGTATGTGTTGCTATGTGTATTATTTGAAGACTTCATAAAGTGCATCACTGATAACGAAATGGAGGCACGGCCGGTTTATTCAGTAAGGACATCCACTGTCTCTTAATACCATCATGAATATACTTTATCTCAGATACACTCGATTTCCGATGGTAGAAAATCTCGATATGCGTGAAAAATGTGTTTACCAGTAAGGCTTTAATAGGGTAACCTCTCTCGAGGAGTGGTAAAGCTGGTTTGACCGTTGCTCTTTACCTTGCAATAAATGAGTAAGTACCTTCCCAGGTAGACCACAAAGTGTCAGCGCACAGGCAGGAATGAGCAGCAGACGCCATATCTTACGCCCTTGCATCATTTGATAAGGTCATCAACGTCTCGAGTCAGCCCACACTTAAAGGTTTTGTCTGCTCAGACGCCACATTTGTCCCGCCATTATGTCATTGTTGTTGTTTTGCCTGAGTTTAGTTTAACTTACTGAGAGGGCGAATGATGACAAGCCTATAAATAAGTAAACCGAGAGTTATTGGCTGCGGGGCTGTGAAGGCGGCTAACTTTGAAGTCTCCACTCTTTGTCCATCACATCCGATCTCGTGCTGTGATACACATGTGTTTTAAAAGGAGCTTTTTCAAATGCTGGACCAACATTTTGTATGAATCTTGATTAAAGGTTCTGTTGGTGAAATGGCTGGGATCTAATAGAGCATTGCTGATACTGAATGTGACAAGAAGAAGAGACCTACTAAGGATGACATCAAACAAAAAAGACAACTTTTGTTGTTCTCAAAATCAAAATCAGTCTATTTTAATTGATGTTTACCTGGAACATGCATCGTATTCGCAGGGTAGCCAACCGTTGTGACGTTTTTATGTCTGGAAAATCATAGGTGAGATTTTAACTGATTTTTCGCCTGCAAAAAAAAAAATTAGACCACGATTTTAAATTAGAGCTTGTGCTATAGCCAAACGCTGTAATTTCTAACAACGACATCGCCGTTACTGTGACTTCACACCCTAATCAGGCAAGCAAACAAGCAAACGATCATTCATTTTCCGGGGCTTTTAAATGATTCCACGTGTACCACCGAATTTACGCGCTCCTGGTCACTGTCCCTGACTTGCGTAAATTACCTAGATAAACTGTGACAGCGAGGTCAGCTAAAGACACGCTAGAGCAACACAAACCAACAGATCAGAGGTGAACTACAACGATTCTAATTCTGAAAATAAAAATGTTGCCAACGCGGCTCTCACGTCGTTGTATAAGACAGCCGAGGTTTTCGTTGGGAAAATACATGTATTAACCAGCAGTTTGGAAATATCTCATTCCGTTTGTTCAAAGGTCTTTGAGAAATGTCCATCGCTTTTGTCTATGTGCATGTATATGTAGAGAACATCGTGACATTTTTGTGCAATAATTTTTGTGACATAGATGACCGTCGGCGAATGGACAACCAATCGACATCACGGCGTTTGATAATACATGGGGATCGATTCACGGCGATTTGAATCAAAGAAAGACTGTCCAGATTTCTGAACAAGAGTAACTAACAATTTACGTACCCAAAATAAGAAAAATGTAAGACAGTTAGAACAGTGTATTAACAATGATACCCTCGATAGTATTTTAGCTATTCTTGTTTCACATTTACTCAGCTTAAAGAAATAACCGATGTATTCGATTACCGGCAACAAATAATCATGGCTATTTCAAACATCTTCCCCGGGCTCTGTCCGGTTTCCTCGCAACATAATGCTGGTCATGGACGTACAGGTGAAATATTCCTGAGTATCACGTAAAACACCAATCGATTTAATAAATGGACACATTTTTTGAAATATCTAAAACCACAAGAAATTAAAAACAAAACACAAATTTAGCAGGCAACAGTGGAGTATTTGTTATTATCACAACTGATCAATCATATCTATATTATTTTTCTTTCGTTCGGTAGTTAGAAGAAGTTCCGGTGGGGTCTGATCTGTTCTGGGCAAGTGAAATATATGGGGTTGTATTCTGGAATCAGGACGACAACAGCGACACCTGACGGCGGACAGAATCAGCAGTTTGGCCCTGGCACGAAACGCGCGGTAAATCGAGGAGTAAATCACAACATTCAGAAAGCTGTTGCCATTGGACAGCCATATGGTCACAGTCTCGGCCCACGTTGGAATGATCGCTCTCCCCCCTGGTATATAAAGCACGTAGAACGTCACCGCTAAATAGGGGCCCCAGGCCATGAAATACACGACAGCTGTCACGATGATCAACTTCACGGCCTTCTCTTCTCTGCAGCTCTCCGTGCGGACTGGCCAAGCTGTTCTGTTCCGGCGAAGTCGTTTGATGCGCCGCAGAGCCAAGCATATCTTCAGAGACGTTCCCAGAATGACAAATGCGCTGAGGTAGGGTACCAAGGCTCCAGCGATAAGAGTCAGCCACGGCGACTCCCAGTACAATCCACACATCAGGTATTGTTCTTGGTACTTATAATACACAAAATCCGCAGAGAATATGTTTGGGGAAACAAAACTGAGAAACGCCATAACCCATAAAGCACCACACACCTTAGCACAAGTCTTGACTTTTAATTTAGTTTTGTACTTCATGGGAGCGAGCATGGCCAGGCATCTATCGATGCTGAGAACTGCCAGGCTCCAGATGGACACAGTCGCGCATGTGCCGTGAACCACGCCGGCAATCTGGCACCACACTATCCCATAAGGCCATTCACCGGAAATGGCAGGAGCCGCGCATGGCAAGCACACAATCAGGCCTATGAGGAAATCTGCTGTGCTTAGATTCAACAACCAGATTCTGGCTGTGGTGGGAATTTGGCTTGTGGAGCTCAAAACGGCAAAGTTAATAAGGTTACTGATGATAATGGCCAAAGACACGGACATGATCCCAATGGATCTCACTATAACGATGGCCTCGCTCTTGATCAAGACGTTGTAATCGGTAACGTTTTCTGAGTTCCCAACATTAGTTCGGTTGTCTTGGTAATTCGTCTCCATCGTGATTTGAGAATTAGTAAGACTTACATACCTTGTACACATATGTTCTTCACCCATCCGCTAAAAAGGGAGGCGGTCTTTGTTCCCATCTAAAACAGTTGGAAACCAGTCTGTCGTGTGCTCAGGATACCCCTGACTTTTCCAGCTTCCTGCGGCGTTGTGATAACGAAGTGCTCCAGTCTTTCGGTATTATTGCCGCTAATTATAGTTGGCTATGAATTCAGGTCAAACCTTGATGTATCTTCCTACTGTAAGCATGTTTCTTCCTTACGCAATGCATTATGGAAACGATTTCTGCAATGAAAGAGATTTTACCTTTAATTTCTTGTCACCATTGTTTGAACATCTATTTAGTGACAAATGTACAGTACTACTCCACCCTACATATACACTCTAATTTACAAGTACCCTACACTTTTCATTACTGACAATTTCCAAGAGCCATTTTGCTGAGTTAAAACATTAAACGTTTCCTATAAAGAGAATAGTAGATGTCTACTGCTGCTTCAGTCCTTTGCCATCTTACAAGAGACACTGCGAAATTCTTAACATCGACTTCAATTATTCAGGTGCTACTGACATCGATTTCATGTTCAATCTAGGTAAGAGCTATCATGCAGGATTAACGTGTTGCAAGTCACAGTTATCTACAAACAGACTATTGTGCCAGCCAGTCTAAGCCTGGACTATCATTCTTCTCGAAGGAACGGATGTATTTGATCAATAACACCAGGACCATTGTTACAAAAACTATGGGACTGTCAGTCTGTGAAGAAGTAAGAGTGAACAGGGATACACACAACGGATGTCAGGCTACGT
Organism: Acanthopleura granulata; assembly: GCA_016165875.1. Taxonomy (NCBI): domain Eukaryota; kingdom Metazoa; phylum Mollusca; class Polyplacophora; order Chitonida; family Chitonidae; genus Acanthopleura; species Acanthopleura granulata. The sequence continues at coordinate 16,626,445 of JABBOT010000011.1, read as the reverse complement.
GAAAAGAAGTCGATTTTACCGTCCGTGATCACATCAGATATATTCATTATTCTAGACAGGAAATCAAGCGTATACAGAAAGCAGTCAGAGTCTTCCGTTGATCGATTCCCGGAAACACACGAGAGTTCGAATCGGTACTATCGCTCAGAGGCCAAATTTGCAACTGTTTAGTTCATCGTTTGATTGTCTACTTTAGTTGATATTAAATTAAAAAGAATAAAAGTTTGGTAAAACGTGATTTCACAACCTGTTGAAATTTGATTTGTGTTTTGAGCAGTAAGGAATAAACTATGATATATACGTCCTAGGGAGATCTCCTCATAGATTGGTGCCTGTGAATTAACTGCCCAGTGAACTGCATTCGGAGAAGACGTAGAAAATGGAGAAACAGCACTTAGAATGGCATCAACAACACGCCTTTTTCATATAGGCTAATATATAAGACTTAAATGGAATAATTATGCAGAACGCACAACTACTTCCACGATGCAAGAGACTCTAGTGACTCTTGCTAAACCTTAAAACCGAGGTTTGTACAAAAGAACTATATCTGACAAACGAGTAACATTTTCTACACCAAGTATTCTTTCTTGAAGAGTTTTCGTCAAGTTAGCTAATACTAAAAACACTACCAGTAGAAATATTTACTGTGCAAGCTTAACGTAAGATTTTAGGAAGGCAGTTTTACGTCTTTCCTGGACACTGTGATTTTTACATACCATTTGAAAAATATTTCAGAAACCCATTAAATGAATGGGAAGTTTTTACCTCGGCTTATACATTAACATGTTAAGAACTCGACACTGGACTTAACCGGGAACTCAATCAAATTATGACAAAGGGTATTTCGTGATTCAAACAGGTTCTTGAACAGTTATCCGCTTATCGTGTTACCTGTGAGTTGTTCTGGCAGCGGTGTTTTAACAACAGCATACCAAACTCATAATATAGTAGATATATACTCGATAAAACCACTACCTTGATGGACGGTTCACTGTGGTTAAATCAATCACTTCATGCATCATATAGCCAGCTATGAACAAGAAAATGACAAACTGACTTCACCATGTCAAGGAAAAATCCACAACGCTGTCTATGTCAACCTGTTGATCCAGTCCAAGCGTTATTTGTGACAAGGGATATGACGTCTGGTCAGCAAGGAACCGCGCCATCCCGAGCTTGTTCTTGGAACTTCCTAAGTGATGTCACATCATAGTCTGAGAATCAAGGGGAACAGAACTACATTTAAATCGCCTTCATAAGCCTTTCAACGAACCCGGCCCGTAGATTGTCGCTACAAAAAAGTGTTGCTTTCCCTGGTATTTCCCAGCTCAGAAACGGCCATGCAACGTCTGTGTATATGGACTTAGCACAGTCTTCGTGGGGCTTCTCTGCAAATATCAGACATGCTGCCTGTGTCTTTCGTTGCCTGACGGTCGATGTCCACAGCGTCAACAGGGAGCTTTTACTCTTGGAGAATCACTGGGGGCTCTTGATGGGACATTATGGAGGACGTGACTGACACAATCTGTCAGAGATTACCGAGGGGGTGGAGAGAGATTAAGTGGCGGTAAACAAACTATACCCAGTGTAGAGCATTACAGGAGTCTTAACATCACACAAGTGGACACGGTAGCATCTGGCAAACGTTTTTAGTCCTGCATGTATATAGGCCAGCATTGCGCGTAGCAGGGATCGACGCGTGCATGTTGCTATGGATAAACCTATAATAACGATATTCTAAATGAAGGTTGACGCTAAACGTTAAGTGGAATAAGGCATTTGATTGCTTGCATTAAACGGTGCCGGTGTGGAAGTTAAGTCGATGACAGATTTACCAGGGTCCTGTTATTTTACCCAAAGTCATCAGTACAGATTCTTTATAACCACAGTGCTGAACAACGAAGGGATCATAGCATTGTACTCCTCCTTCATGTTGTTTGATCTTATCAAAGACCGACGCGTTGGGCAGTTCCGTGCAATCAAGGGCATTGACAGGAAGATGACGACATAGAGCCATTTCGTCCTTTTGAAGGATTATACTGACACATGTCGGGAGAAATCAAAATATAATCCATTAAGGCTATAAGAAACAAACTTACATAATGCATGGATGAAACAGGGAACTTTCATTGTTGCCTGAACAGAAAATGCGGAAGAAGCAACATACAGAGGTTTCTGGACAGAAAGCCTATCAAAGAGAGTAAGACACATTGTAGAGGAATGTCATTTCCTAACAAGGGTATTTTTCATTGCGGAGTAAAGCCATACTCATGGGTTTTTCGCTTAGAAGACAACGAATAATATAATCGGTTATTTTGGAAAGAGGGGCGAAAAGAGTGGTCACGACCAATTTGTTCCGACATGTTGGGTAACTATATAAATTTAACTTTTAATTTGGAGCTGTTGCGAGGCCATGGGATACGCCGTGTTTGAACAACCGGAATCAAGATGTCTCGTCATCAGGTGTCTCACCTCACATGGCTGCTGAAATGCAAAACAGTCTCTGCGTGCTGTCACCGGAAACATCTGCGATCTCGGGTTATAGGAATAACTCGTAATTCATTGGCTGAACTTAACATAATGATATGGAGGTGCTTTCAATTTTCTGTTTTTTCCGGCGAAAGAGTTACAAACTATAAAGATAATTTTAACTGTTATGGTCACATCTGATAAAGACATATGTGACCATGATAGTTATAACCTGCTTAGGCTATCATTATTTTATACAATAGGGCTCCCCCTTGCGTCTACACAGAGAACTGGTATCTTAGCAATACAATACTAAGGAAGGTCACAAGGATTCTGCGTCGTTATAGACATCCGTGTATGAATTGTCAGCCAAACTCAACGACCTATTTCCAGTACAGGGTTGATGACAAACCACCAAAGAACTAAAAAAGTATATAAAGCAAGAAATCAGGACGGACTCATGTAAAGAGATATCAGATGAGCTTTGATTGTAGCTGTTCATATATCTCATATGGCAATTTCGCTGAAAAGATGCACACTATGCAACTGTTCGTATATCCATAGTTGCGATATTATTCAATACGACGAACATATGGCCCACTGACCCGGATTTAAGCGAAATTAGACACAATTACGAGGCAGGACACGGGCATTGATCCTGTACCTTAACCACATATTAACTCACGAGTGTTTTGTTCACAGAATTAAATTTAGGAAACTTACAGTGTGAAAGTGTTTGTTATAATATCCTGAACACACGACACACGGCGCACAAAATGTAATTATTTATTTGATTGATGTTTTACGCCGTACTCAAGAATATTTCACTTATACGACGACGGCCAGCATTATGGTGGCAGGAAACCGGGCATAGCCCGGAGGAAACACACGACCACCTGCAGGTTGCTGGCAGACCTTATCACGAGCATGAGCTGGACTTGAACTCACAGCGCCCACATTGGTGGGAGGCTTCTGGGTCATTGCGCTGCGCTAGCGCCCTAACCGACTGAGCCAGGGAGGCCACCCGCACAAAATGTAATAAATGCTCGAGGTGTGTACAAGACAAATGCATAACCCAAAGGTTTGTTTCTTTAATTGGGGTTTAATGTCGGACCAATGTTTTGGACCAGCTGGTATATTGTTATCTAATATGAATAATTGTATAAATACAGCTGGAGACACCCTTTGCCCAGGAAAGACATAATTCAACCTGTTTTCTTAGACAGCTACTGTAATTTATTAAAATATGCAATCAGTCAAAGACATGACTGTCTTGTTTGTACACATAGTCAGGTGACAAATAAAAACTACGTAAGGTGCAGATTTACGAAATACAACACTGGTCTTCGTACAATTTCCAGCTCAGCCGAAGATATTAAGTTAATGTAGAAACGTCATCAAAAAAACATTTGTCAAGAATTCAACTTTATGCAAGTGTTGTATGAAGTGGGTGCATGTGCCATTACACGACCAATGACGGAATACACTTAAAAGAAAAAATAACAAAAAATATAAGCAAAGTCATTTCAGAAGAGGGGTCCATACAAACCTAAACTGGCATGGGCATTTTTCATGATGTGCTTGAAAACTCCATAAATCCCCTTTTAACCTAGAATTCTTACGAGACCATGGGATATGCCATTTTAGAGGAACCGGAAACACGTTGTCGCGTAATCCGTAGCCTATGTTCTTTAGTATTACAGGCGAGCCACGCCTTTGTGTGCCAAGTATGGCCCCTTTTATTATTACAATCGAAAGCCTCGCATTGTGGCCTCCTGGTTAAGACCTTAAAGAATAATCCCAGACGTATTCTAGTACTACTTTCTTGTTGAAAACGGCTTTAAAGCATATCAGAATTGTCCCGTAAACAGAAGGCAAACAGCTGACTTAATACTACTTCTAAATGACAAAATGGTGAAGTAGGAACGGGTGACATCACAGCGGAAACAGATGCCTTCTCGAGTGATAGACTTAAGTGGGATTCTTCACCGGCACATATATACATTTGGTCTAGTGTTGTCTTTTCTTTTAATGAATTAAAATTAATAAATTCGTGGGCTATTGACCTGACCTGGTCGGCAGAAAACGTGGGTTGATGTGAGTTAATGTTGATCTTCATTCAACCAGGGAAAGACAACTCAAGGTATGAACATTTGCGTCGACCCGACATTCGTATACCAGCCGTCGTTGACCAAAATGGGTGTTTCGTGTCAACATTCAAGACCAGTTTCCAAAACGACAAAAACCATAAATCACAAAAAAGAAAATATATAAATGAAAAGTTACTACGGATTCATGCACAGAGAAGCAGTCAATAATTTTCCGCCGTCAACCAAAATCGATGTTCCTGGTCAATGTACGCAACACTAATTTCCCACACGATAAATCTGACTTTAGACGACAATATTAAAATATTTGAAAATATCCACCATTACATAACAACTGCTCAGAGATTTAAACAATAAGACAACTCTATCTTATTCTGCTTGCAATACCTATCCATCTACCTATCTATAGCCCTATTTCCCCTCTCTTGCTATAAAAATGCATAAATGTTGTAAAATATGCTTATATTTTATATCCTTATACGTATTCGAGATGATCCTCAAACTGCCTGTGGGGAATCCTCTTTAAAGAAATAAAGAATTAAATTAAATTAACACAAACCACAAAGGAATTAAGGAAGTATATCAAATAAAAAAATTAGGACGGTTTCATGCAAAGAGAAGCAGTAAACAGTTGTTAATGATGACGAAAAGACGTAATGAATGTTCTAGGCCGATGAATAAAACCAGTTTCCAAATCGTGTCACTTTCCATTATATATGATATCGTTAATCAAATATGTATAGTTTTTAGTGATTTTTTTTTTTAGCTTAGTTTCTTAGTTACGCTTTGATTGCAACTGGCGATCATACTAAACACAATGATTCTGGACACTCCGCCTGTATTCTCAACAACGATAGCTATGAGGTATAGAAGGCGACAGAGAACATCTCGCTACCTCGATCTGTCTAACAGCGAGGTAGCGATGCGAGGCAGCCAGGTAGAGAGGTTATGTTGACTCTTGGTGTAGAGTCCGTGGTTCTGTAAAGCCTTCTTATGTCCCTAATCTGATGACACTGACAAACATAAACACACAGTTACACAGTTAAATGGTCACACATGTAGATCCTCCTAAGTTATAAAAGATAATAAATTTTAAAAGATATAAAAAGAAACGACCAACAACAGAGAAGTTCTCCTGCTTTCTATTTTCACATACAAGGCTCTGTCAGTTTAAACCAAAAATATTTTCTTATGATCTTAACATCCACCAATGAACTGTACTAGGATGTCATCTCATTTAAGTAAATAATTGGGAAATTGTCTCATCACTCATGCTCTTCTTGCTGTCAGTCCATACAGCGTCACCTACTTTCCTCCTTCTCTACATGGATTACTGGCCACTGCCTACTGGCCGACGGTCAAGAATGTTGCAATTTATGGTAATTAACATATGTGCTCTGCACCTACAAAGCAACATTCCCCTAATGTTACTCTGTTTTTCATGAATGCTAAAAATCTGAGCCCAATACATACACTACTTTTTGAGACACAGTACTAGTAAAATGTGTCAAGAGCATGGCGAAGCCAATTGATTTCATAGACTGATAAGGAAACTGACAAATGATCTTACACCTAACCACAACATATGCAGGGAGAGAACTGTAAATCTTTTATGCTAATTATAACATAACACGTGCAGGTACAGAATTGCAAATTTTTCACGTTTCTTACATTGCTGACTCCTTCACCATTCCCAAATTTTCATTTCATCACGTTCATTGTAAAAAGCAGAACCTTCAATGACACCATACTGTATCATTTACCGCCGATAAAATAGCAAAGTTTACAGCTCCACCTCATCAAAGGCGAATCCTAGTGCCAAATTACACAAAGAAAGCATGATGAGCATCTATTTACTCATCCTACATATGTATAAATTGTCACTTCCCTCTTCAAAACATCAAGCGCTGCACTCAATCTATGACAAGTTGCCAAATACACCATGACGTGATGATGACTGTGTGAAAGTTTATAGAGAAAGCAAGAAACAAGAGCAAACATTTCATATCGTAAGAAAAAGTTTCAATAATAATTCGCCACTAGTAGGCTTTGTTAAATTCGTATTGCATGTATAAGTTTTACACATATAGATCCAAAGTTTGAAACCCAATCGATTGATGCTTAAGAATTTCGCTTTTCCCAATATTTGCAACATGCTATAAATAGCTTGTGCTCCAGTGTAAACTATAGTACGAGTTAAGTGAACAGGTCTAGCTGACATGCAATCCAAAGGCGTACCATTTTTCGTATCACCTCACTGATAGTTGAGTACATATCGAATTATAATAATCGGCCACAGATTTAGAACTATGTTATATAAACATACAATGTGAAACTGTTTTCTGAGTCACTGAGTACAGTGTTGACAACATATTAAGAGACACTCACCGCTCCAGAATATCTCTCCATATTTTTGATTTTCTCGCAAAATGCTGCTAGTAAATTTTACAAACAACATAGCAACTCCATCATCTATTCCGCCCACCAACACATTCGTTTCTGCTCCTGTAAAATTTCGTTTCCACATTAGCTTTGCACTCGTACTAGCAGACGACTCCATTGCTCATGGTGGACCGTTTTCTACCACCAATTACAAAAGATTTACACGTTGTCAAGGATTTTTTATCGCCTCCCGAAGATGAAGAGCTTACTAGTTTAACGTTGGTACTACGGTAGGATTTCGTAAGACTTTCGTAAGACGCTGCTAGGAGCTGACGGAAGCCGCTACTCCGGCTTTGAAAGTTGGGCCCCAGGTCCCTAAGCGTAATTAGTGTGGTTATCTCACCAAGCCGTACCTTTTGTTTTGTGAATGCCAGTTGTTAGCTACATGTTCGACTGGTCGAGAGATTTATTGTACGAAGCTTACTTGGACATGTTAACTTTCATGTCAAGCATGCCGGTACATGTATGTGTTTCGTGATATGCCAATGTGACAACGGGCGAGGACAAATTGCAGTGAGATTGTGGGTCTATATTTATTTATGTAATTTATTTATTTATTTATTTGTAGTTTAACGTCATGTGACAGCCTGGGCAGATATCTGCAACAAATGCAGTACCGGTACTAGTGAAGTGTAAATATGAATTGACGTATGTAACAAAGTAAAAGTCCGTACCCGGTTAATGAATTCCGAATTTCGGTAGCGCGGGTGGTCTACACCCACCGACTGGCTTATTTACATATTTATTTGATTGGTGATTTACACAGTTCTTAAGGGTAGGCCTATTTCACTTATACGACGGTGGCCAGGTTTCCAGGTTCACGGAAAGAATTCCTATTATTAGCAGGCCATAGATGATGAGGGTCAGTCTCGTGAGGGCGGAGGGAAAAGGAGTAAATCAAGAGCCTTGCACGAATTTCCTCACGCCTGATGTAGCACACATATATATGTTTACCACTCGTCTGCCCATATGTCCGTCCGTCAGCCCTTTCATTTCATCACTTCACACGCCCCCCCCCCGTTCACAATTTGCATATACCTCTATAGTACGCATAGATGTAGAGGTTCATTTTCTCAAGTAAACAATTTGCATACACGTAACTCTATAATACACAAAGGATGCAGAGGTTCATTTTTTTCTCAAGTGCACAATTTGCATACCAACCAGTCGTACACAGTTGTTTTTAGTAAGAGGGTGCTGACTATGTTCGAGTTACTGGCGGTTTCATCCAGTTATGACGAGATAATGAACGTTTTTATTTTGATCTTTAGAATTTTTCTGGACAGTCTGAGTTGAAAAGCGGTTTGAATCTTGAATTATCCTCTTATCGTGTTTTACTATGTTTTGAAATTAGAGATTGGACTCCTAAATTGTAACGTGCATTTATACATATACATGTACATGTGATAGAATACGAGTGCCAACATGAATAAGACAGTCACCCCACCCTCCCTCCACCTCTCCCACCACCCTCCTCACGCTCCAAATCTCCTGTGGGCTCTATTCAGTTTCCGAAAACCCATCAACATGACCGTAATTCCTTGAGAGAAAAAGGACTAAAATCTTCCGACAAAACTGATGCCCACCACAAATGAAAGGCGACAGAGAAAAAATACTATACAACAATTTTTTTGTGTCTTCCCTAGAAATTCAACAAAAGCAGTTATTTTCTATGTGGGTTTTGGGGACAAAATAGTTTTCAAAGATTTATCACATTATTTTGAGCGCCATGAAACTTTATAAGAATGATCCTTAAATAGCTCACTGTGGATGGTATAAAAGAAATATAAACAAAATACCTATTTTATAATGTTCCCTAAACAATGAAGTGAACTTCTTATGAAGAAAATGTAATGTGACGTCACGTAATTTGGACGTGTTCTGAGAAAAAATAAACAAAAATAGTTTTGGGTACAGTTTTACACCGCGCTTTGAATGCCACATAGTTAATGTTTACTTTAAGTAGTGCGTAAACCACGAACGAATGAGGGTAAAAAATACGTGGTTGTCATCTCTTGCAGGGGTCACCGGTTGCTATATGAGGAAGCGAGATGTTGCCAAGAATCTACCAGTCGAAGGAGGCGTCGTTTAATGCAGGCAGGGCCTATGTGAAGAAGATGATGTCAGATCTACATTTTAGCTGTGCTGATTCTTTCAAAATATTCAAGGACAGAGCCTTTTCCTTCCTCGCGGGTGCTCTACTTATTATAGTGTTGCCATACCTACATCTGGGTGAGTAAACTTTTTTTCGTCTTTTGTTTTAAATCTACAACCACAACTGGCCATCAAGTCTGAGATTAATCAGCGTCCCCTGAAAATCAGCTGGTATTCTATGTATATGCTAGCAGAAGTGTTCAAACGTATCGAAAATAGCAATACCATCCTACAGTTCATAACAAGGGTATAAGTAAAATATGGCTTATTGGTCTCTCCGAGCGAAGCCGCATGGAAATGCCGGAAAATACTAACATTCTGCCATCTCTTCGTACATTCGTGTCATCGCTTTGGTGTATCGTGATATCACTTCGGAGTATCGTATCATCGCTTTGGAGTATCTCTTCATCACTTCGTGCCCTCCTCGGGCGATGGAACGATGGTACACTGATGGCCTTAAGCGGTTTCCATAGCGAAGTAATGAACCAAGAGACTGGCCTGTCAGTTAACATAACAGGGAGCTGGCCGAGGAGAAGTGGTTTAGGTGAGTGTCTTTCGGTTAATACTTTATACGAGGTGTGGGTTCAAACCCGGTCTTGGCCAGAATGGACCCCCCCCCCCTCCACCCACCCACCCACACCCACACCCACACACTGTACACACACACACACTGCACACACACACACACTATACACACACACACACACACAAACACACACTGTACACACACACACACACACACTGTACACACACACTGTACACACACACACACACACACACACACTGCACACACACACACACACTGTACACACTGTACACACACACACACACACACACACCCTGCAGGTGGGTCTTGGTGACAGTAAGTGGACGTAGACCGTTTTCACAGTTATAACATTCGTTATTTTTGCAAGTGTGCACATCTGTGCCTCACTTGTGGAAAAGTTCGTCAGTAACGTATGTGTCGGATCCTCTGTAACTTAAGGTCGGTGGTTAACTCAGGTTCACGCCATCCCTAAAACGTGCAGCCATCGTGTAAGTACAAAAACTCTACAGGATTGCATTAAACAAAAATCAAATAAATAAATGATCATGATATTTTTTCTTCTTTTCTCAAGGCGTGTTTTACTCCAAGTTCTGGGTTCCAAACAAGAAAGCTGTGAACAGAAATAGTTGCTCCTGCAACTGTTTTGATACCATATTCAAAGGTAAACTCATAATAGCTGATCACAGAGATTCATCCTGTATGGTCTTCCATCTCCTGTATCTTTTCGGACGTGTCCTCAAAATGGTTCGTCGTATTGAAATGAAACTTGGTACGTGAGCCATACACAAGCTACTGATCAAATTCCAGCTTTTCAATGCGGGGGGTGGGGGGGACGTATCCAACATAATTATGACCGTTTCGCTTCGATTCAGGATATAACTACATGTTTACATTCTAACTGCTCAAATCGGTTGAGGACAAGTAACTACAGCGGATGCAGAATGTTTGTTCACCCGAGGTAAAAACTTCCTCATATTCATTGTATTGCTTCTGCCTGTGTATTGCTTTATAGAATTCTGTGTGGAGTAAATTTAGGGAATTTTGAAGCCCTCAGAACTGAAACAATGTCGTCTCTCACATAATGGCGACTCGGGTTCAAATGGAATTGACCGTTGTTACTAGGTAACAAGTTTGTTTACAAAACTTTATCACAGAGGCAGGGATGACCAGGGATTTCTTCGCTGTGGGATAAACAAACCCACGTAGCTGTGATAAAGCATAGTAACATTTAATGGTTCCTCATAATTCCGCAAATTTTGAACATTTTATGCCAGCCTTCGCCCCTTGGTTCCAGCATACATAATTTCAAGTTGCAGAAAAAGTTCAGTCTCAATTCTGAGATTCGGTGTTCATCATGTCACAGTTTGACAAAGTAATGGTAAAGCATATCAATAAAATCGTTGCCGCGTGCTTTTGTTTTTCGAACGGTTGATCCGTTCTGCACATGCGCAGTGAAGCGTCACTCGATATACAGCTGTCTGACTAGCGGACAATGTACTGGACAGCTGCAGATAACTCAGGTGGGAAAACTTCCCCATTGCTCTGGCTGGGAAGTACGGTCGGCATGGTGGTGGTGAGGGAGAGGGGGATTACAAGCAGCCACATTAATTCTAACTAATAATATTATTACATCTTACCTATTACAGGAAGTTACGAAACTGCGGGATCGACCGGATACAAACACGTCTACTTCAACACGACGGAAGCCTCTCTGAAAATCTGGATTATAACCACGGTCTTTGTGCTAATGACGTACGAGAGCGTGAAATACCTGATGCCACTGTTGAGGTATAGACAGGTGCGTTGGGGAATGTTCCTCCTGTACCTGGCCAACATCTTTCCCCTGTACTACTCCTACTGGTCCTTCTTCAACTTCTACAATGACGGCTTCTTCAACTTTTACTACCACCAGTTGTTCTTCATGTTGACTGAAATCGCGTCCGCTTGCATGGTCTTGCACATGTGCAATGTTGCAAACGAGATCAACTTAAAGAAGATACTTTTCGTTGTGGCAATAAGCACAGCGCATGTTTTTCTCTCGGGACTGGATCAATTTCTAGCCAATGTTTTCCTAGGCCAGGGTAGCAATTATCAGCTTGCTCGGGATTTGGGCCTCATGACGCCTGATCTATTACACATAGTTATCCCCCTTCGTTCATTACACCGGAATAACAGGCGGCCGCATTGGGCAAAGAATGAACTGGTAATGTTTATCATATTTGTTAGTTTACTGGTGTTCGTTGGAAAAGTTATTTTGCGGGAATTTTAATGCATTTGGTTTGTTTCAGGTTAAAATTTTCTAGCCATCAACATGCATGATCAGGATATGCCAGTGATCATACATTTATTTCATTTTTTCGCTGCTCGACTAACAAACTGAGGCCCTACTTGGTCTTAGGAATAATCTCTGTGTCAAAATACATATACGTATTAGATTTGAGCTAAATCCTGCAAAATGTATTCGCTAGAATATTTTACTTTGTGGAAAAGGCGTATATCGCCATGAACATTTGTTCGTCCCGCGTGAGACCTGTGCCTCGCACGCGTACCGATGCACCACATGAAACAGCCATCTGACTTATTGCATTTACCAGCAATAATGTGGGCTTGTTCTCTTGCACAAATTCAGATTTGTGATCACTCAGTGTCTGTGTGTTGTACGTGCGGGCTCGAATTCAGCCATTAGTTGTTAGTTCGCCTCCAAACGGCCTAAAGGGATAATTGTTCAGATTTGGTATTTGTTCGTAACTAGTTATCCCTATATACGTTGTTAAATTGAGATTAAAAAATATTTCAAAAGTGTACATTAATCTGAGTAAAATAGCTAGTAATGAAGCCGGTTTTATGCATTTTTTCCCCTGACAACACTCGGTAGTCTCAGACGAATGACGTCATACAAGCACAGCCATTATGAGCGCGCCAGAGCTTCGCCATTTCATTCATCTTCATTTTCTCAAGTCAGACACCTACAAACGGAGTTATAAACGCGTAACGCATCACGGAATCTCCGGCTTGGTATAATGATGATGCATTTAGTTCAGTTTTGAATTAGAGCTACAAGAATGACAACAAGCATGTCTGAAAACTCAGAATCCGAAGTCTGAACTTCATCCACTTCATTCACTTCATCAACGTCATCCACTATGGGTTCAAATGGATACGGCAGTGTATCTGCTTCTGTGTAGTTAAAATTCTTCTCGAAGACGTCACCCGCTGAGCCGCACCGGGCGGCGGGCTGGAGATCGGCTAAGAGAGTGAGTCAATTGTTTTTGGAGGATTTAAAGTCTTCTTTAAAGACTTAAAGACTTCTGCAATGCCGATACGGCTTATATCGTTCATAAAGCCTCCCATTGCAGACCGCGGACAACCGGGCACATAACTCGCTTGAGGCAGCGATCAAACTTCTATACAAAAATATATGAAGAGATAGGAAAATGAACACCACTGGACAATTTTCTGAGAACTACGGCTGGCAATAAGCAGAAATTATACAGCATGTTTTACTGCAGGAATTATGAACGTCAACGAAACCTAATTTTTGACTTGAAGCAGAGTTTCCTATTAACTTCAAGGGTATTTTGACAATGTTTTCACCGCCCCTCTGCGCGAGCAAAGTGTGTTGGCGCAAATAAAACCGCTAATGTTCGGATGTCCGCGGTCTCGAATACAATTAAAACATCTGACTGAATGTATCTCTCTTCACTTTGCTAGCCTTTGACGAACAGGACCACGAGTTCTCGCTGGAAAATTCCATTCCACGGGTCTCCTATCGCATTGAACAATTTTGATGATATATGGTGCATATTCTTCAGGATGATCATGACCCAGAAGCCTCCCACCAATGGGATCGCTGTGAGTTCAAGTCGAGCGCGTGCTGGTTTCCTCTCCATCCGTACATGGGAAGGTCTGCCAGCAACCTGCGTATGGTCGTGGGTTTCCACCGGGCTCTGCCTGGTTTTCTCCCACCATAACGCTGGTCATATAGTTGAAATATGCTCGAATTCGGTGTAAAACACCAATCAAATAGATAAATAAATAAATATATACATCTGTTGTATTTTATCTTCTATAGACTTGTATGTATGTGCGTATTGAAGTCAGTACACAATCTCAGGCACTGAATATTTGTAAAACGAAAAGTGGATGTTCAGATGTGAAATTACACAAGGAAACAAACATGCCTTCATTAAGTTACTTAATTAAGGATCAACATTAAATGTTTATCAAGGCACCCCTATAAAAAGAAAACAGCGCTATGAATTTATATAAATGTTCAATGTGTTGCACATATACAAATAGAGTTTGGCATGCTTACATAAGCCAAATTTCAGTTAATTCAGTCTTTGTGTTTATTGCTGGCTTTGGAAAGTTGGCTTTGGAAAGTTACTGTCAAACTTTCCTACATGAGACCTACTGATATGCACAGCACACTGATGGAAGATCAGTGGTTTTCAACGAACCTAAGTTGACTTAGTAAATGCCATATGGGTGTCATCAACTGCTTATTTTCACCCAGTTTCCACCAACAGTGAGAGCTGACTAATATACAAGCACCCTGTCCAACGCCACATCGAGAGCTGCCTCTCTTGTCTTTGTGATTGCAAGGCAGGTGCCTTTAACCACTTGGCCATGATATGCTTCCTGTGTGGTGAGCATCAAGCCAGTTGTAAAGAATCAGCATTATTCATTTTGAGGATTAACTTTCCCCGAGAAGCCTCAACGCAATAAGAAATATGATATTAGAAAGGTCTATCACTCTGAGACAATGTAAGTACATATTTCAACATAATCAACACCAAATAGCTCTGAATATTAACACAGAAATCACCAATCACGACAATGATGCCATATAAATATATGAACAATTTTTTTTTTCTCCCATCAAACTTATATGTGTTTTCTTCGTTTTACCCATGATTTCTCCATGAATGTATACATGTCTTTTGTTGAAGTTTTTGAAAAAACATTTCTAATTTGCCCTGCACATGATAGTAAGATATAGTAAAGATAGGGACAGATCAACAAATAACAATGACTGATCCTCAGCTGAAACTCAGGTAAAAATGTAAAGAACAAGGCATGCAAATATGAAAAGAATAGTAAATATCATACTGATTAATCAAAAGGTACATAGGAAAATCATGGTCTCTTGTTTGGACCCAGGTTGTACTCTTCACAAAGGTCCAAAAGCATGAAACACTGAAGAAGGGGTCAATTTCCAAAAACTTCATACAGATGTTTTTTCAACATAAACAAACACTGTTTGTGTTTGTTGCCCAATTAGGTGGCATCATTTACTGGGAAAAATGTCTGCACGAAATTTTTACGAAATTGGCCACAGCTCCGCAATCCTGTGTGATACTATAATGTTAGTACGCCGGCATGGTCTTGCATTTCTACTGTGTATGTAGTTCATTCTTGTTTTCGGAGATAATCATGAAACACATTAGCACACTGGCCAAATATTTCTATGGAGTATGCATGTTATCCCCACTGCCTGAGATACTCATGAAAGATAAAAGCCAGGATTGGCTGAATGTTCAACTTAACACGCACCTTATCCCCACTGCTTGAGATAATCATGAACAACATTAGCACATTAGCCAAGTATTTCTATGGAGTATGCATGATAGTCACTGTAGATGTTGGCCACTGAGCACACCATCAATGCACTCATGAATGTAAGCAGCTCATCCTTGTTGTTTGAGATAGTCATGATGGATGATGTCCACCAGGCCAACAGATGTCCCCATGATGGTGGGAAGCTCGTCCTTGCTGTCTGAGCTAGTCACGGTGGATTTTGCACCAGGCTGCCGAGAGTCCTCACGATGGTGGGAAGCTCATCCTTGTTGTTTGAGATAGTCATGATGGATGTTGGCCACTAGGCAGCCGAGAGTCCTCACGATGGTGGGAAGCTCATCCCTGTTGTTTGAGATAGTCATGATGGATGTTGGCCACTAGGCAGCCGAGAGTCCTCACGATGGTGGGAAGCTCATCCCTGTTGTTTGAGATAGTCATGATGGATGTTGGCCACTAGGCAGCCGAGAGTCCTCACGATGGTGGGAAGCTCATCCCTGTTGTTTGAGATAGTCATGATGGATGTTGGCCACTAGGCAGCCGAGAGTCCTCACGATGGTGGGAAGCTCATCCCTGTTGTTTGAGATAGTCATGATGGATGTTGGCCACTAGGCAGCCGAGAGTCCTCACGATGGTGGGAAGCTCATCCCTGTTGTTTGAGATAGTCATGATGGATGTTGGCCACTAGGCAGCCGAGAGTCCTCACGATGGTGGGAAGCTCATCCCTGTTGTTTGAGATAGTCATGATGGATGTTGGCCACTAGGCAGCCGAGAGTCCTCACGATGGTGGGAAGCTCATCCCTGTTGTTTGAGATAGTCATGATGGATGTTGGCCACCAGGCTGCCGAGAGTCCTCACGATGGTGGGAAGCTCATCCCTGTTGTTTGAGATAGTCATGATGGATGTTGGCCACCAGGCAGCCGAGAGTCCTCACGATGGTGGGAAGCTCATCCCTGTTGTTTGAGATAGTCATGATGGATGTTGGCCACCAGGCAGCCGAGAGTCCTCACGATGGTGGGAAGCTCATCCCTGTTGTTTGAGATAGTCATGATGGATGTTGGCCACTAGGCAGCCGAGAGTCCTCACGATGGTGGGAAACTCATCCCTGTTGTTTGAGATAGTCATGATGGATGTTGGCCACTAGGCAGCCGAGAGTCCTCACGATGGTGGGAAACTCATCCTTGTTGTTTGAGATAGTCATGATGGATGTTGGCCACTAGGCAGCCGAGAGTCCTCACGATGGTGGGAAGCTCATCCCTGTTGTTTGAGATAGTCATGATGGATGTTGGCCACTAGGCAGCCGAGAGTCCTCACGATGGTGGGAAGCTCATCCCTGTTGTTTGAGATAGTCATGATGGATGTTGGCCACTAGGCAGCCGAGAGTCCTCACGATGGTGGGAAGCTCATCCCTGTTGTTTGAGATAGTCATGATGGATGTTGGCCACTAGGCAGCCGAGAGTCCTCACGATGGTGGGAAGCTCATCCCTGTTGTTTGAGATAGTCATGATGGATGTTGGCCACTAGGCTGCCGAGAGTCCGCACGATGATGGGAAGCTCATCCTTGTTGTTTGAGATAGTCATGATGGATGTTGGCCACTAGGCAGCCGAATGTGCTCATGACCGTGGGTAGTTCCTGCCCCTCCACCCACGTGAACTTATCGTCCTGTTCCTTCAGCCAGCACAGCCCCGCCATCCAGCTCTTATCGTCCTCCCCCCCCACAATGAGGATCGTGTTCTTGTACTTCACCACACCTGGCCAAACAAAATTTAATCATTTATTTATTCGATTAATGTTTTACACTTTAATATAACATGGCAGCCAGCATGACACGTCCAAGAAATTCATTCATTTATCTACTTGATTGGTGTTTTACACCTTACTCAAGAATATTTCATTTACACCTTTCACTTGAACTCACATCAACCGCATGAGTTGGAGGCCCTTGGGTGCTGCGATAGCACACAAATCACATAAACCATCACAGAGACACTCCAGTGCCGCTTTATTAATCTATTGAAAGTTTTAGACATACACTTCATTTCCTTCATTTTTATGCCAAACATGAAGGAAAAACTTCACACACAGAACAATCTAAGCTCCAGCCCAAGTTTTCTGAAGCACTCTTACATGTACCACTTTATGCAGAGCCCGAAGACATTTTTCATTGTTTCTTTTCATACATTTTTTTTACAGTCACAAGTACAATGGAGTTTTGGAGTCATCAAATGCACAGGCTGAAGCATGGTGGCACATACTTTTATACTGCTGAAAACGTTGAAATATGCTGTTGTATTTTCACATTAAATACAAATACAGGTGTAGTACTACATGTATGTTCATTGACATACAGAACGTAGACATTTAGCTGTCAGGGGCTGTTCAGCAGCTGAAAGGAATTCGTGACGTCACTGTCTTTCAGCCTGCGCAAACATGGTTCAATAACCTCACCGCAGCACCCTAATTTTCATTCCCAATTTTAGTCATTGTCAGGAAAAAAAAATACTTCATTTAAAAGTGGTGTATTTTTCTAACAGAGGCACTGTGCAATTTGTCTGTGTTCAACCAAACTGATGACTTAAAGGGCATGTCTAGGGAGCCCTGCCTCCTCATTGGCTGACTGACAACAATTCTAATCACATGTCCACAATACGACAACTCACAATGTGACCTGTTTTCTATTACAATGTAATTTTCTATCCTCATAATATAATGTTGTATATTTCTTCACACAAAAATCATAAAATTATTACAATCCAATGATACAGGGCCAATAGGAAATAGATTATCATTTTATATTATCTAGGAGTTTAGGTCTTTAAAAAAAAAAATTCAATGAAACAGAATTAAATGCATTCAAATATTCAAATGGTGAGTTTTCTGAAACCGTATTAATATGCAACATGTAGATTGGTGTTGGGAGGGGAGGACGGGACAAAAAATTGCATGTTCATGTTATCATAATGAGCTGGCTCCACATATCCATGAATATCGTTTTCATATTATCTGCAACCTTGACAACAGTAGCACATGAAGCTTGTTTTTAGTACACATACTTTCTTATATTGGATTATCTTGTAAATATCAGGAGTGTTTACATGTATATATTATGGTTGAATGTGTGTTCTCAGTTTGAACAGCTTTACCTGCCCCACAGAGAGCGTTGGGCAGCTCGGGGCCTGTGGACCACTCGTCAGTGTTGGGGTCAAACACCTCCACACTGCTCACACAATGCTCTGGCAGAAACTCCTTTCTCCACTTGTCACTGATAGCCGAGTTGCCTCCTGGCAAGCAAAAGAAATCAGAACTTGACTCATTAGACAGATGAATTTCAACAACTGAAACAGGGACTACTGTAAGCTAAATAGTTCGCATATTTTCACTACTATCAGCTTAAGCATGAGAAATTACAATATGTGAAATAATCCTTCACTATATGTTCACCACATTTATTTCTTATTCATTTATTTGAAAAGTGGTCAAAATGTAAGAGGCAACATGAATTCCAAAAACAAGGCAAGATGAAAAAAGCCTTCAAAAGAAATATACAATATTTAATATTTGAAATTTGGCCCAAAGGAATAAACCTAACAAGAGATAACACAAATGTTATATGTTATTAAAAAGTCAAGAGGATAACTGCTCTAAAAAGAAAAAGAAAAACTTAAAAATCTGAGGTGTACTGTAGCCTGTACATGTCAGAATATTCCCTACCCCCACTGTAGTTTACCCTGGCTGCTTCTCCTTACCTATCACGTATATCTTGTCTCGAAACACCACGCTTCCAGCAAGAACCCGCGGCTTAGACATGGGAGGCAACTCCTGCCAGACATCAGTGGCGGGGTCATATCTGAATCAAATAAGGCGAAATCAGAGGTGATGTTCTTCTAGTTTGCCCTTTAATTTATTCTCATTTGGTTGTCTGATTTTTGAGGACATGTACGTGTACACAGAAAATCAATGATAAAAAAAAAATCGAACTCTGGTTCCAAATTACACTGGCGAATGGAAACTGATACGTGGCATGTATGAAGCTGATGACGAGATGGTGGAAATCATTGCAAAAGACACATGTGCCTGAACATGCACTTTTGACACACTTGAATGCCTTCTCACATATCAGTACATGCACCTCCTTTGACACACTTGAATGCCTTCTCACATATCAGTACATGCCCCTCTTTTCTCACATATCAGTACATTCACCTCCTTTGACACACTTGAATGCATTCTCACATATCAGTACATGTACTCCTTTGACACACTTGAATGCCTTCTCACATATCAGTACATGCACCTCCTTTGACACACTTGAATGCCTTCTCACATACCAGTACCTGCAACTCCTTTGACACACTTGAAAGCCTTCTAACATATCAGTACATGTACCTCCTTTGACACACTTGAATGCCTTCTCACATATCAGTACATGCCCCTCTTTTCTCACATATCAGTACATGCACCTCCTTTGACACACCTGAATGCCTTCTCACATATCAGTACATGCACCTCTTTACTCACATATCAGTACATGCACCTCCTTTGCCACACCTGAATGCCTTCTCACATATCAGTACATGCACCTCCTTTGACACACTTGAATGCCTTCTCACATATCAGTACATGCACCTCTTTTCTCATATATCAGTACATGCGCCTCCTTTGACACACTTGAATGCCTTCTCACATATCAGTACATTCCCCTCTTTTCTCACATATCAGTACATGCACCTCCTTTGACACACTTGAATGCCTTCTCACATATCAGTACATGCACCTCCTTTGACACACTTGAATGTCTTCTCACATATCAGTACATGCACCTCCTTTGACACACTTGAAAGCCTTCTCACATATCAGTACATGTACCTCCTTTAACACACCTGAATACATCTGACATGCACGAATGTCACCTTTGACATACAGGGATGCACACTGACGTATCTGTTGGCACTTTTTCCTTTGGCATACACAATACTTATATGTACACTGACATACTGATGTGCATGCACTGCTGCCAACCTGTATGCACTTTTGCTGACGTCCGTTTCTCCCTCCCCTCCAAACACGTACAGCTTGCCCCGGTAGCTGACAGCGGTGACAAAGCGGAGCCTCTGGGGTAGGTCTGCCATGTGGGCCCAGGTGTTAGTCAGGGGGTCGTACATCTCCATGCTGCTCAGAATCACAGACACATCCTGTCCCCCGATGGCGTAGGCGTTCCTGGCACAGACACACAAAACTAAGGCTGATTGATCATATTCACTCACTCTTCATTCAAACTCTGGCAGTCAGTATTATGGACAGAAGAAACCATGGTAGCAGGAAAAAACCACATACTTTTGGCTGACCAATTACCCACCTATGAAATACAGATATTGAAGCGCACAATTCTGAACATTAAATTCATAACGTGATCCATGATGTATAGAATGCACTTTACAGAGGTACATACATGTAAAAGCCTTAAAATGATACTTTCGCTACCAACAATTAAGTTTTCTGGTATGAAATCAATCAAACTTCAAAAATGACTCCTAAGTGGCTTCTAACTGGTAGATTATTCGATCAGAATCAAGCAAAATGTATCTTATTGGAAAAAGCTTGGGGTGAGATACAGTATTTTTAATATTTAATTAATTTATCTGATTAGTGTTAAATGCCGTATTCAAGAATGTTTCACTTATACAACAGCAGCAAGTATTATGGTGGGAGGAAACCGGGCAGAGCCCGAGGCAAACCCATGGCCATTTGCAGGTTGCTGGCAGACTTTTTCAAGTATGACCAGTGAGGAAACCAGCATGAGTTGGCCTTGAACTCAGAGCGAATGCACTGGTGAGAGGATTTGACACAACTTCGCTAATCCCCCTCTGCCAACGAGGTTCCAAGTATGTTTAATAGGACATGTTTCATACTGAGATACACATGTACCTGTCCACAAAGCAGAGCGCAAACTGGTAACGAGCCACGTTCATCTTGGCTTTAGGCTGCCAGGTGCCGTCCGTCTGGTCAAACACGTACAGGGTGTTAGAGACGCCCTCTGTGGTGATGGATCCGCGGTAGTTGATCTTCCTGATCGCTCCACCTGCCACGTAAATCTGGTTATCCCCCGTCACTGCAACACCTTAAAAACAAGACGCCTGTAGATCAAGGCGAATTCTATTCAAGCAAGACTTGACATGTTACTCATTTTTAATGTATTGTATTATGAATATTTCATCTTCAAAAGAAGTACTGAAGGCATGTTTGAATGAAGGGATGGTCTGCATTTGAAGTTAATTCATCCCCAAAAGTAGCATTTTGTGATCAGAATGGCTCTCTTGCAACATAAACAAAATGTTATGTTCCAATAATACATGCCTTTTCATTTACAAGTGTATAAATTGAAAACATCTTAGTTGCAAACATTTTATTAGCAAAAAATTTTAACTTTTTCAGCAAAACAGCCTGATCATATATGGGGCTTGAAAATGAAATCGAGTTTTGCTGACACACATATGTAAACTGACTGCATATACCACCATATCGACACAGATAACCAAGAAATCGCCTGAACAAGGCTGCCTCCCTTTGAGATGTGTACATTGTTGAAAAGGCTTCACATTATTGGAGATTTTTGGTAAAAAAAAATCAAGTTCCCTAAGGAAATAAAATCTTTTTCTATTTACCAAGAATAGTTGAAATACTTGCCTTATGGAAAATATCAGATTTGTACCTGTATTACTTTTATTTATAGTGTTAAAATAATTCTAAAGTTTGAAAAAGCTATAAAGTGATGCACATTGTGAATTTAAACTTCATTACCTATTTTGCAGATTAGATTCCCAATTTTGAATGGCACAGAGGAGGCTGATAATTTATGAAAGGCGAATATTTCTGCTATTCTAAAATAAAAGCAAAATATCCAAAAATCTCTGTCACAGTCTCATTAACATTTCATTATCATTTTCGAAAAACAACTGTGCTTTTGAAAACAAATTTGAAATGGGCAAAGCCAAACATGTATGTACATGCATTTTACACTATGCTTTTGTTCTAAGTTCGGAACTGAAGAGCTAATCTCTTACCTGGGCTATAGAGACTTTGTGGTAGTTTGCAGATATGGATTACCTCCCCTGACCTGGGCAGTAACATCTCCATGCTGTTGAACTTCTTGAGGGAGTCTTCCGTGTAAGGATTGGCCAGGATCATCACGCCTCTCTCGTACGGCATTCCTCTCCGTGGCATCAGGTTCACATCCATTTCGTTCTGGCGGTTTTTCAGCATGTGATAATATCGAATCAAGTTCAGCCTTTTGGCCAAGTTTTCGTTGGTACGTAGAAGCGAGTCTGGGTCGATTTTATCACAGAAGTAGTAGGAGCTGATGTTAGCAAACCTGACACACTCCATGACAGGGACAAGGAATTTCAACCTTTCATTCATGTCAGTTTTCAGCCAGGCCATGCATGCCTCATACACGGTCTCCTCCAAACTCACGTTAATATCATCATCCAGGAGTATTTCTACCAGCTTGTCCGCAGGTAGAGACAGAAATTCGTGCTGTTTGCACAATACTGTGAACTGATTGTTAATCATTTCTTTCGCTTTCAGGGCTAGCACAGCGCATTCATGAGCACGGGCGAAAAAGTAGACGCCGATACAGTTTGAGACATTAATATGGTTCATCATGAACTCTGCGCAACCTGTGCGAAGTGACAGAAGCTGGAAGAGATTCGCAGCAGAGAGCAGATTCTGAACGGAGTCTTCGGAGAGAAAAACCTGGCCAGTGTAAATGTAGTCAAGGACTAACTCCATGGTGGAGGAATCCATATCCTTCAGAGTTATCTTCTCGGAGCGGCTCTCCGACATGTCGCTGTTAAACATTGCCATAAAGAAAGGACTTGAAACCGCCAGTACGTTGCGGTGACATGGGAACTCTCGTTCTTCCACCACCAGTATTACATCCACGAATTCCTTATCCTTGTACAGCTTGGAGAACCCTTTCAGCAGATTGGCTGCGCGTTCCTCGTCTTTAAATCGGTCATCGCCATTGGTTGAGGCGCAGCTGTCGCTGGTCTGTGACAAGAGGGAGAGCTCCATGATTGGAGGTGTGCCCGTCACTGGCCGCTCCCCCAACTCCGCCTCCTCCGAACTCATTGATCAAACCCTCAGTCCTCTCCCCTGAAAATGGTTATAGTAAACATTCAATAAAATTACCTCAACATTTTGTAACATGAATGACAATCATTCAGTGCGATTAATGCAACTTTTCAATTTGATTTTGGAGACAAAATTATGTGGGTGTGTCTATTTCACAGCTTCACAAAAATTATAATTTTATCAGTTTACAAAGAATATAAATGTCTTGAGAATATGCTAGTAGAAAACACAGAAAACATGTGATAGGGTTGAAGAATTATTTATTTATCTATTTATTTATTTGATTGGTGTTTTACGCCGTACTCAAGAATATTTCACTTATACGACGGCGGCCAGTGTTATGGTGGGAGGAAACCGGGTTTATTTATTTGATGAATACTCAAAAGTGTTAGTTTAAGAATAATGTTTCATGAGTTGCTGCCATTCTTTGGCAAGTTACTGGCCAACTCTCCCACCACGGGTGACGTATCGATAAATACATACACATCACATTGGATGACTTGATGAGGCTGACTACAACAAACAATAGAATGTGTAAATGGCCGCACACGCAAGAGAAGCATACATGTAGCTGACCACTTACTGTCATAAACCATGACGACAGACGAAGGCCTTACGATCAGTTAGAGGGGGGGTGGGGTGATGTACCAATTCACTGTCCAAGGCCTGGTTTGAATGTTTATCATAGCTGTTAGAGTATTAATTAGCACAACTCCAGGGCTAGCCTTAAAGGGCTACTTTGGTTTCAACATATCTTTGTCTGGAAAGCAGGGCGAAATGGCAAAGATAATTTAGACAGCCTGAATGGCTTTTCTTCATGACAAAAATATTGCCAAAAATATTGCAGTGTATTCAAAACAATATTTTGGAGAATAAGGAAACCAAATTTTTCTCTCTTTCCCCTTTGCCTGGTGGGAACTCAAAATGATGTCACCAATGGCTGACATGTATCTACAAATGACACCACCAATTCAAATGCTCTTAACATCATCAAAGCATACACACCTTACTGGATGTCACATCTGCTTGATTTGAAGATATTTAAGCAACATTCTCGCGTCACACCAGGAAAATTTTACGCTGGAGATTTTGTTTCTTAAGTAATCTTTAGTTAAATGGGTAAAATAGTGTTATTGTCCAAAAATCCCTTTGAACCATGGTGTTAGGTTTGTTCTGTAGCATTTCTTCCATATAATTTCAACTTTTCTGTGCAGTTTCTATTGTGAACAGAGTGGCAATTTCACAGTGTAGGCTGCATTTCGGCTAGCACTGGATGTAGAATTGTGCTATTAAGTATCACTATGACAATAATTTAATTACAATATCAGTAGTATATTGCAGACTTTTCACATGCTTGTCAAACTGCAACGAAATATATCCTTAGGGCGTTGCAGGTGAAAACAAATACAGTTTTCCAGCATACATAGCTGTCCTCTAGATACCAAAAGATGATCATACAATTTTATGTACATGTAAAATCTGTTTAATTTTTAAAAAGTTTAATGGTGTGTATGTGCATGTTGAAGCATGCCGTCCGAAATAGACTTGCATATAGATTTTACTTATCTTGGTGAGGCCCATGAACAAGAGAGTTATACTGTTATGTTAACTTAAGATTGCAGACACGACAGATCAAAATTTCTACATAAACTGCACATAGGATCTGGATGTATATTCACTTGAAGTGTCACTCTCAAACAGGGCTACAAACAGGCTCAAGCAAGTCTCAAATTCAGCTCTTTCTGTCTCTTTAATTTATTATCTGACTGTTTATTTGATCTGCGTTTTATACCATACCCCAGAATATTTCATTTACACGACGGTCAGCCAGCATTATCATGACTATGGTGCTAGGAAACCGGGCAGAGCCCGGGAGAAACCCATGACAATCCACAGGTTAATTGCTGGCAGACGTTACCAGCTGTGATCGTTGACGAAGCCAGCGTGAGTTGGGCTTGAATTCACAGCGACCGCATTGGTGAGAGGCACATGGACCATCACACTGCGCTAGCGCACTATCCTACCTGGCCATGGAGACCCCTTCTGTGTCACGCGGTCTGCCACTCCCATGGCTAAGTAGGTTTACAAATGGCAATTCTGCAATGCTGTCATTATAAGTGAAACAGTCTTGAGTGCAGCCTAAAACACCGATCTGATTCAGTTTTCTCCCATTCACGCTAATGCTAAACAATCCAGGTTTACCACCAAGTCGATGCGATGGAGGAAACGAAACAGAACAGCATCTTGCCTCTCACCTTGTGGCTTTAAAGGAGAAGTAGAAGAAAAGAGGAAGCCGAAAATATGACCCGGCCATGCAGTTCAACTCATGTCGAAAACTGAGCACTGTACAATCACGCTACTGAAGGCTTTGTCAGCTCAGTTCCGCTCAGTGGGCATGCTTGTCCCTGTGCACTCAAGCGACAAATCGCATTCTCGCGAGAACTTCAACAGACGAGACCAAGATAGCATCTCGTCGTAGGCTTGACGAAGGAAGTAGGATTAGTTCTATTTATGAATGTTAACTGACGTTAGGTCAAAGATGAGCATTTAATTTATCAATTCACACAAAACAAGAACACACAAATTTGTACATACTCAGGCAATATGGATTGAGTCAGAACGAGCATATCACAAACCCTACATAAAACACCGTCATATTTTTTTCTACTCAATTCATGTTCTCGGTCCAAAAGAACAAGTGTGCTGTGAAAAATTGCTACATTTTCTGTCAATGTATCCTGACGGCATGAGAGGGAAATGTAAACAATTTGAAGAGATTAGTTTACCTCTTATTTATTTATTACTATTTCTTACTGGAGTTTTGTAAAATGGGAATATGGGTGTGCATTGACAAATTGACACTAATAAATCTTCTCCAACTCAATATTTACATTTATAACATTGATTTACCTGTTTGCTTTTCTGGGGGCTTTGTTTTAAGTGCTGTAGTTGACATTTCGCAACATTTTATGCTTTCTGAACATGGAAACCAGAAAAGTGGATAAACGGTTCATCTCTAAAATTAATTACAGAACCAGCATAAGTGAACATTATGAGTGCATGTCTATATTTAAAAAAAAAAAAAAAAAATTCTGCCTTTCACGTATAATAACCCAGTGACTGGCTGGGTTACCTCCCCCTGACTGCACCTGCGTGCATGTGTGGAGGAATACATGGCCACACACCACAATTAACTTCCAATTTACTTGCATGTTAATGTTTGGCTTCACAGCACTGTCCCTAAATCTGCAAGCCGTAAACTCTCTGGGCCTCATAGTCCTTGTCCCCAGAGAAAACTCCAGTCAAATTCCTGATAGGGAATGACGGATGAAGTTTTTCGCAAATTTGACAAACAGCTGACAGGTGTCAAGCCCACCCAGTGAACGATCAGTGAGCCCCGATTTATCATTACTTTTGCCTTAAGTGCATCCGCCTCCATTTCCTGAATAAGACACAAATTTATACCTGGAATGAAACTTTGAAGCCTGTGCTACAAAATCATACTACCCATCAAGCAGAAAAAAAAAATGGAAAATAAAAAGGGCAGCCCGGGATAGCAAAAGAAAATATCTCTAAAAATAGAAAGGAACTGGCTTCCAGACCCGGAAGCATTAATTGTGTTGCGTAGTCATATTTGCCTAAACCTAGTAATGATAAAAGTGATGAATAGCACTCAAATTGAACACAAATGATTATGGATGAACTTTCTGCCAGTAACACTTAAGGATATGTTCCAGAGACAGATAAGAAACGATTTAGTTTATGTGCACAACGAATCCTGCCAAACAGATTCTATAGGAATGGACTTTACATTACAAGAAATATTTATTCTGTTTAAATGATACTTGACGTGGATAAAGTCCAATATATCCTATCCGTAATGCAGTAATTTTTAAGGATTAGGTTAGAGTAGTTCTCGGAAGGGTGAGCCATTTATGAAGTAGGTATGAAGTCCTTCCTCAATCAAAGAAATGAGCTGTGTTTCATACGACATCAGTTGCTCACCTTTATAATATTTGGTGTGCAGGTGACTTGTTATATAGGCCACCTACTGAGAAAGTTTGAACAAACTGAGCAACTCCGTTGTCAGAAACGAGCCATAATATATCGATCGTACCCCTACGCGGTAGAGGTACCAGCAGATGGAAACTTGCGGCTGGAAACAAAACCCACGAGAATACCTATGCTTACTGGATAGTTGCTGATTGCTCAGACCCTAAGCATTACAATGGTACCATGTATGACGAATGACACTCTCTGGTTATCGGGGGAATTGACAAAATACACTGTCTTTGACTTTCCTGCTCACCCGACTTTGTTTAACATCGGTCACGTGACATACCTTTCCAACAGGGCAACAGCGGCTGCCTAACCCACTATCTGAAACAGACCGGGTACTACCAGACTAATCTCCCCCTAGTCTGCTGTCTACCAGAAGGCCTACATTTATCATGTTTATTTATTTTTTTGATTGATATTTTACGCCAAGAATATTTCACTCTGACGACTGGGGCCAACAATATGGCGGGAGGAAGTAGGCCTACATGTACACACACGAAAGTCTACGGTGTCAAATGCGCATGTGTATATGTACCAACATTCCAAATGGGACTATTTTTATTTATTAAGTTATAAGTGTGACCATGTACTACACAACTGGTTAACCGTTAGACCTCTGCGATGCACGTGGCCTTATTCATTAAGCATCCTCATCATCTTTTTATCTATGTCGTAAGTATGTATGTACGGGAAGGTGGGGCAATGTGACACAATTAACTTTGGACGTCTTTAAGTGTTACTAATATTAAACAGTTCGACCCAAACTTGAGTTATAACTAATATTATACTCATCAGCTATAAAATAATGTTAACTACATGTGTATTGGCCGATTTAAATTCAGGTACAAGCACGTTAAAAAAGGGGTGCGAATTTCCCATTTTGCCCCATATATGGCGCAAACTGATAAACCGTCTGAGGCAAAATGATGTGCATGTTCCATATTACTTCAAGTACACAAGAGGCCACAAAATTTCAAAATCTGGGGTAGAGTTCAAATTTATTTACTTCAGAATTAGCACAAATATGATTGGGAGATTCTTCATCTCGGAAAACATAGCTAGGAATCAATGCTTGGATGACATCATTCGGTTTGTTGGAGGAATAGACAACCAAACATACACGCAACAATAGGCAATAACAATAACATTCATTATGATTTGAAGAAGTCAGACGTTTACTGTTCGCAATCTGGCACAAAAATCACAAGTAAAGGTGACATCTTCATCACTAATTCCTGCACAAGCAGGGTGCGCCCAATTTAAGCAAAAAGGACACGGTATCATCCCCTCTGGCAAACTTGTGCCCCACAGTTCCAAACAGTAAATACATTCTGCATCTTCTTCCACCCTTGTCACTGATCTTTCAAAAGTAGGTCTCGTCTTCCTATATTTGACACGCGTCCAACAGCGAACTGTCATCAACTGGCGTATCCTTCGTTAAGTTTCTTTCACCAGATGGATTTTTTCTGTTGGTTTTGGTATTTTGTGAGCCACCCTGTGCGTTCAGAAGAATTTGTATGGACTGTTGGAGGGTACCGCAGCTTTTCCGCAGCGAGAGTTTGGTTTAAGTTTTGGTCGGACAGTAGATTTTGGTGGAGGAGAGAAGTTAAATGGAGAAATATATGAAGCATCGGGTGAGTCTGTTCGCGGTAATGAGGTGGATGGTACAGGAGCTGAGGATGGTACGTGAGCTGTGGACAGCATGGCCTCTGTACATGGTACAGCAGCTGTGGATGACACAGGAGCAACGGATGGTACGTGATCACTGGCTGATACGCGATCAATTGATGGGAAGGGATCAATTGATGGGACTGGAATTGTGGATGGTGCAGTAGCTGTGGATGACACAGGAGCAGCGGATGGTACGGGATTTCTGGCTGGTGCGGGACCAGTGGATGGTACGGGAGTTGTGGGTGGCATGGTGGCTGTGGATGATACAGTAGCTCTGGATGGCACAGAAGCAGCGGATGGTAAGAGTTCACTGGCTGATACAGGATCAGGGACGGTATTGGAGTTGTGGACGGCATGGTGGCTGTGGATGGTACAGTAGCTGTGGATGGCAAAGGGATCCCTGGAAGGTGAATCACATGTTGTCTGTGCATGGCACGGGAGCTGTGAGTGACTCAGGAGCAGCGGATTGTATGTGATCACTGGATACTGATAGATCTGTGAACGGACCATTGGTATTAGCAGGAGGTGTTGCTGGAACAGGGAGATCTTTAGGCTCGGCAGCTGTAAACCTGTGTGCCTCATATATGTCCGTGTTTGAAGGGAAAATCCCCGTCCTGCGAAAACCATTAGGAGCTGTTAATGCTGTTGCGGCTCTTAAGTACGTCTAACCAAAACTCTCTGCCACTTGAAATGTTGTTACAACTCTTCCAGGATTGTTTCTCAACCACTTTTCAAGTTTTTGATCATAAAATGTTGATAGTGGCTTCATAAAAGACACATCGACCGGTTGCATCTGATGGGAGCAATGTGGCGGTAAACGTAGCAACTCAACTCCGTTTTCTCTTGCTAGGTCGATCATATCGATACTCTTTGAGTGTGTGGAATGTCCATCTAGTATTAAAAGGACGGGGTTGCCCTTTTTGGCGCCAGACGCCGTCACGAAGTGTTTAAACCATTCTCTGAAAATAGTAGGCCAATCCTTTCCTACTGTTCCGATTTCTTTGTTGAATAAGTTGGGAATGCCATTCCTCTGAGCTATTTGGTAAGCCAAGGACCGAAGATCATATGTCGTCAGCCCGAACATCAGAGATTCCATTTTAAAGATGTAGTTGATCAGATCAGTCTCTGCATTCTTCGAGAAAGTGATCTGAAATGTTCAAACAAAGGAAGGTTCAAAGCTAGAAACTAGTTACCATTATTAAAGTATTATTACAAGGATTAAATAGATTACTTTACTTAGTGCTATGTATTAATTTTTAATGGATTATTTCTTAACATATTGTCAATGCATGACACCGTGTTATTTGGCTCTTACATGTGATTTCGTGTATTGAGCCAGTGTCAAACTTTATGTTCAGAAGTATGCCTTCATAAATTATGTAATTTGTAATGTTACCGATACATAAATCGTCTATCACTAACAGAGGTCCTAATGTGGTTGTGGAAACTTCTACAGTGTGGTCTCACAGGACAATGTTTTGAATACCTCAAGCATGTGTAAAGGTTTTACATAGGCCTATATATACGTAGGTCTACATTTTGTACTTAGTGTTAAGGCTTATCTTACATACATTTCGGTTCTTATTAATTTGTACCTGGTAATATCCTAATATTTTAATGGATCCTTTCGCAAGCTTATTTTTGTCTTTGTTTCTTCTCTGAAGGGTAGTAACAGGAACCCCGTTGGTTCTGCTGGCTTGTCTCAAACCTCTGCCATCTTTCAAGGAGGCCAATGTTTTCTCCATGCTTTGCTCATTCCAAGTCTGTCGCATTTTCTCCCTAACGTACTTGCGGACCATTTTTGATTTTCTGGAAATTAAATTTAAAACTTATCTTACTACACTTATATAAAATCCTCACATTTTGGACTGAATTAAGACAAAATAATTTATTTGTATCAAAGGCAAAATAAAAATGAAATAATATTTAAATTGATGGCGTCAAATGAATCAGATACGGGGTCAAAATGAATCATTGTTCTATTTTGTCCCATGACATGGTGTTCCATTTTACCCCAGACACTATATGCTGTTTTTCTCTATCCACACTGAAAGGAGATTGCAATATGGCGTCGTACTTGTCAACATTGTAAAATCCAGAATACTCGAAAATGTAAAAGCTTGGATGCCATGATAACAGATAAACTAATTTGTTCATAGTTCAAAAAGTAGCTTTCCTTACATCAGACTGTACAAAAATCTTTATTGATGTAGTCAGCATCACCTGGGCATTGCTCTCAACACAGAATCAGACTGGAAGAAGTCCATCACTTTCTGTTGAACATCAGCATGAGTTCTGCGGCCATGAACTCGTGCTGGTACAAAATAAGCATCCAAAGCTTCTGTCGCCAGCGTCCTTAAGAGTGCACAGCTCTTTTGTTGGGGATTTTGGGTTGTGCTTTAAAGGCTTTTCCCTTTGCTTTTCCCAAAGACTCGACAGACTTGTAAATCTGTGTAACTGGTACACAGACATCTGGGGGTAAATTGTCAATTGCTGGCGTTTGTCTCACATACTTTCTCACAGCATAGCGAACCCGCTTCGGCAGAGCTCTTATGGTTCTCTCGAGCTTTTGTCTATTTCTATCCTTTTCCTTATATTCACCACAAGTCCAGGGATCCATTTTCAACCTCTCTTTGCCTTTCTGCCGTTGTTTTTGTGATACCTGACGATTAACCTGTAGCAAAAAGTGAAACTGAATATTAAGGCAAACACCTAAATTCATTTTTATTTTTAAAATAATATTTTACAGATTTCCTGAATTTTCAATGATTTATTTTCTCTACTTTATTTGACTTTTAAGTTATGGTCAAAGTGTAAAAATAAAAATCACAGGCATAAAATTACACCTTTAAGATATATAAATTCCCTACATATCAATGCTCTTGTGACGGAATTATATAGTAAATGTAATTCCGTCATATAAAACTTTGGAATTCCGTCAACCAATGTAGACAACAATTTAGAAATGTTTCCCTGAAAATATTTATTTATTTATTCATTTGATCGGTGTTTTACGCCGTACTCAATATTTCACAATATTTCACTTATACGACGTCGGCCGGCATTATGGTGGGAGAAAACCGGACAGAGCCCGGCGGAAACCCACCACCATCCTCAGGTTGCTGGCCGACCTTCCC
The DNA here is from genome assembly GCA_016165875.1 of Acanthopleura granulata. Lineage (NCBI taxonomy): Eukaryota > Metazoa > Mollusca > Polyplacophora > Chitonida > Chitonidae > Acanthopleura > Acanthopleura granulata. The sequence continues at coordinate 16,594,144 of JABBOT010000011.1, read as the reverse complement.
ACGTACTGCCGGAGAGGAAGCCTGAGCATGAGCTGGATTTGATCTCATAGCGACCGACGATTAACCTGGGAGGCTTTTAGGTCATTGCGCTGCGCTGGCGCACTAGCGGACTGTCGCTGACAATAAAGTTATCAGTAGATAAGGCTAACCATTCCCTTAGAACACTGCTGTATGTTTGCTTCCAAGCTGCGTATTTATGGGTTTTTTTCTGCGTAACTATTGCCAAAATTTTGTGACGGAAATAAACGCCACATAAAAAAAAACACATTAGTACTGGCGCCCCAAATATTTTAAGTTTAGATGTTTACACCTGGGTCTTCTTTCAGATTCTACGGATTCTGGCCATTAATCTGACATATATCTTACCAGCCTGGGTAACTAGAAAGTCGTCTGGGCACTCAGAATGTAGAGCGATTTTTCAGTACCTTCCCCCGTATACCTAAGTCTCTATAGTAGAGGTACCCTAGCTGCTCCTTGTCGCCTACACTGCATATGGTGTAGGCCAATAATTACTAAATTTATAAGTTCATTGCTACGAGCCCACGATTAGTTCGGAAGTGATATCTCCCGTTCAGTATTATATTGCCTCTAATTAAGCCTGTATCCATGTACATGCCATGTAGGCCTACATGCATGTAGCCTCCATGCACACATAGCAGCCACAGACCATCCTAAACTTGTGGTGTTTTGACTTAGTGGAAGTTTGTACACGTATAGTGAGCTCCCCTATTCGAAACTGGTGTTTCCGGGCCAATGGAGGACACATGGGTCTATAGTTCTGTACTACCTGTGTGCCCGAAAAAAATTGTGCATGTGCTTTTGGGCACTGTCCCAAGCTAGTGGAAGCACACGAATCCCGCCTGTAGATAAAGTTGTTGCGTGATAATTAATGAACAACAGCAATGATCAAAGTGGATTAAACATTAGAGGCATGCAACAGTATATACTGGTATTACATGGCACGGGTCTGCTACAAGACAAGATGGTATGACTGGAAATAGAAATGATTTTATTTGATTGGTGTTTTACGCCGTACTCAAGAATATTTCACTTATATATACGACGGCGGCCAGCATTATGATGGGAACAAACCCACGTCCATCCTCAGATTTCTGGCGGACCTTTCCACATACGGCCGGAGAGGAAGGCAACGCGAGCTGGACTTAAGCTGGACTCATTACGCCGCGCCGGCGCGCTAAGCCTGTTGGCCACGGAAGCCCCTTTGAAATAGCATTGAAAGTTAAATTGCGAACAGAAAAATAAATACATGTAAAATATCGCCATTTACATTTATACAATAATATTTATTTTTTTCTTTATTTATTTGATTATTAACACAACGTACTGAACAAATTTTCACTTAACATGGGATTGTGGCTGGTGGAGGAAATCTGATTCCCGGGAGTAAACATCTAACTTCAGACCAGTTTGTATGGTAGCCGGATGAGGACACCTTGTACAAGACAGTGCTTATTCCAGCGCAAATGGCATCGCCCTCGTGCCACGGATCTCCACCCGAGACTCGAGATGTCCTCATCCGGCTTCTATAAGTTCGCCTTAGTTATAATCAGTTTATCACATGGCCCTTCCACTACGCTACAACTACTGGAAAAACCATGCAATTACTTGGAGACTTAGTTACTGGTAGACTTTTCCACGGGTGACGTGCATCATATTGGTATAGGAGGCAACTGGTCTTCGGAGACCTCCATACAAGACCACATGAAGAAATCACTATTGGGCACGTTTGGGAACCTTCTACGCATAGTAAATAGGGCCACATTATTGCACCCATGTAGTACAATTAAGGGAACACTGGTCAGTTCATCCTTGACCCGAATCGCCAGTACGCTGTGAAGGGAACCGGACGGCCTAACATCAAGACCTCGAGATCAGTGGAAGTAGAGGGTCAAATCTGTAGAGAAAGGTCCTTGTCCGACAATGGCGACTGAACCCACTTCTCGAGTGTATGGGTGCATGTATGCTCGGGATTTTACGTCGTACTCAACTATTTTTAAGTTATATGACTACGAGGGATTCTTCGAATGTATATATACTGTGCCTTCTTCTGGCAGGGAGAGTCCATGCCACCAAAGTGCTGCTGCCATTGGAACATTATATTGAAGACGCCAGACATAACACCCCACCAAATCACTGATACCGTGAGCTGGCCAGTCGTGTCTTCTTGCTCTAACCACTCAATGCTGGGCGTCAAGCAAGGCTGCAACAAGTACCATTTCGAGTTGCCTAGCGATTGAAATTTATGCACGTCATATACATGATGTATGATTTATTAAATAACTAGAAATCAAGCAAATGCACGTTGTGTAAGAAAACAGAAGAAAAAGCAGTAGTCCTATAGCGGGATATTCTTTATTTAAACAAAATATATTACATTTCCGACGCCGCACATTAATTTGTACATATTTTTATGTTAAAATCCACTCTTCCATAACCTTCAAGGTACCGGTATATTGTATATAGTGTTTTGATTTTGCACAAAACGAATTTATCTTAATGTCCACATGGAGTAAACGATGGTTCTTAGAGAGTGGTATAAAGAAAGACAATAACTCCATTTTCTTCAGTAAAAAGTAACATTGGTTTGCAACTATCTCCTTCGCATGGATGAATGACATGCGAACAATTACCTGATTGGTAAATAACACAAAAAGGAGCAAATGAGGCCTCAATAGCTCGGGCCCAGTTTCTTTATACCGTGTTCTTCATTCTTGATACCATACCACCTCTTATGTACTGATATCTGACTGATTTATACGATATCGTTTTACATCAGAAGCTCTCTTCCGCTTTCTCGACCTTTTCAGCAAATAAATGTTTTACTCATGTAATATCAAGACTGAGGATATTCGTGTGTAATATAGACTGTTAGGCGGCTATATGTAACAAATAATAACACCACAGGAGAAAGAAATATATACTTATACATAAGAGTGCTATTCGAAGACAGACATAACTGCCTTTGTGGGGTGTATATTAAACTATGTATGCAAATATAGTATCACAGTGGCTTCATACCTTGCAATATGTTTGAGCAAACAGTATGCAAATAAGACAGTTAACATAATTAGAAAAGGTGTCAGCACTATAAAATAATACACATTAGGCCGTAAATGTGTGTCAGCTATAATCATAAAATGTTCCAACAAATTGTTGCCAGATGGCCCATATCAAAACACCCCTGGAATTTCATAATTATCACTTGCATCGATCGTCTTCAAAGACAATTTCATTTAAAGTGAAACTTGCACGTGAACAAAAATGTGGGCACTATTAACGTACTGTACAACACTTGGATTTAAACACTGTATGCGGATGGGCAAATTTTGCCCTCCACATACTTTATTTAAAATTTAGATGGCATATATACACACAGTTCCGTAGAAAAGCAAACATTACAACCAAGTTCTTATAACAAATATTAATACATCTAACCGTATTAGCAATTGCATGTGTTCGGAAGCATACAGCACGCACATAATTATATATATATATATATATATATATATATATATATATATATATACAGCCTTTACACAACCAAGCAGTTTTATACAATGTAAAAGCTTAACTGCGTGTAATCATACAGAATGCTGAACTGTTGTGTCTATGTTGTGGGATGTATTAACTCCCCTCTTGCCAGGTCGTCGCCGGATGAAAATCATTTGCTCTTGAATAACGAGGCCGCGTGTTCGAATCCAGCTCCCTTTATACAGGCTGTTTTATTTTTTATTCTTCTTCCTATGTACGTGTGTATGTGCACGTGGCAATCTATCCACGATTCGTTGGAATGCTGGTATACGCTGAACTGTTCAGTGTCAATTAAGTGACGTGTCATTGAGGAACGCAAAATTACTTCTGTCAAATAGTATTTTCCCGTTGAACAAACATGGAGTATATAAACTTCGTATGATATATTACACATATGTAGCCGAGGATCCAAAATGCAATCAGATACATGTGGTATAACATTTTCGCATTCCACAAAATGAATGCGTGGTACGCAATCCCGGTCAATAATATAGTATTAGATCATCGCATAACACGTGATCTCCCATCAGAAGTGTATTGCAACCATTTCAGTGCGTGAAATACCCCACACCGTACATGCACATATATCCAAAGGGTAAATAAGAAGTCTAAGCTGTACTTATGCGCACATTGATAGGCACCGTATATACACGTATTTCCACAGGATGCATATAAAGTCTACACTGTACCCATGTACGCATTTGTATACATAGCTCCTTGTCTGGGCAGGTGAAATCCTGCACACTGTTTACACACACATGTATACACGTATTTTCACAGGATACATGTAAAAATTCTGCACCCTGGTATACGTGCACATAGGCCCAACACACCACACAGTACTTACACGTATTTCCGAAGAATACAAGTAAAGTTAACACAATACTCGTATACACTGTGGTGTACTTGGGTCTCTTCTCGCCTGAGTAAATGAAATTCTCAACATTCTCTATATGCAAGTGCTTCCGCAGGCTACAGGTAAGGAGTAAATACACCGTGTTCTAAATCCTAAGCTCAGGTGAGATGGCATGAATATCCACCCTGAGCACACCACACACATTGCAAGATGTAACAGATTAAGAGACATAGGCTGTCCATACTCGAACAGCAAAAATACACCGGGTAAAGTAAAGACGGTTTGTCATGCATAGCGGCCATATCTGATAAACACACAATGCCTTCGTCGACCATGGGTTTTTGCTGTGACCGGGCGTTCATACAGGTACCCTTCCTATTGGAGTCTTTAATTCAATCAAAAGATATGAAGTTGATTTCACACACTCATTTACTTCAGCGAATGCCCCTTTTTCAGTCAGCGGACACGTGATTTTCAGGAAGAATCTTCTTGTGGTTGTCGGTAAGTCTGCTTCCATTCCATCTGTTTCTTTCTTTCTCTCTCCCGCTCCTTCCTCGAATCCTGTAAATTTGCAAATAAAATTTGTTACCATATTTGTGATTTGACACAAAGCGATAAAACGATTTATTCTGCTTTACATTATGTAAATGTACAAAAATATAAAACAGTAGGCTATTTACAACAAAATAATACATCACAATGGGAAGTCCATCTTTTGCCCAATGTTTTTCTACTGTTAGTCACCAGAACCTTTTTCCCCCAGGACGTCATATGCCATGATAAAGTACGGTTAATCCTACTATTACTGCACTAAATGCCAGCTTGGAAACAAAACCACTTGTGAATTAAGAATTGACCAGTTATGTGCCACTTTTGAAATATAACAGATCAGGTTTGATATAATCATGCCGATTACTTTTGAAACGAAAATTTACCGATTTTGAAATAAAAGTGCACTTTTATCACAGCTGTAAACCTTTTTCAAAATGGAATCTATCACAGAAAACTCAGTTTGCACTTCAAGAGGAAGTCCGGATTGTTATTTCGAAACTGATAAACTTTTATTTCAAATCTTGAACTTATTCCAACGTGACAATTTTTTTTTATTTCTGAGGTGTTTACACCAAGACTAACGTTCTGCTTCAAAACTGGTTTCTAAAAAAACTGCTTCCCTCAGATCTTCTCCAAATTGCACAGTTGCATCTTGGGTCTTGTTTCTCTTTCTACTTACAGAACACCTGCAAATAGCACATGCCCTTACCTCCTCTTTCATCTTGTTCACCAGGTAATTAACCTGTGTCATCAGCGAGTCGATCTTCGCGTCCGTAGCGTCCCCTTCGTCCAGCAGACTCAGGGCTCTGTGAAGAGGGAAGAAGTCGTAGTTTTTCTTCAAAAGCTGAAAGACAAAATGATGACGTCTTAATTATTTATTTTTTGTTTATTTTTTTTTGGTAGTTATCACCATAAAACGCAGGCGGTCAGGTTTCACAGGGGGTGAAAATCGGATTGTTCACAACACGCCAACTGCATGTATATCCTCGCCAAATACCTGAAAAACACTTACAGGAAACCATATAAGGAGGAACATTTTTGCCATGCAACGGGACACAATTTGGGTCAACAATTGTTCCCTTGTGGTAACACATGAGCAATACGATACAATGGTTTCGTTTCACGAATCCTCCTAAGTTCAGTAAATTGTATACGTCTGTAGTTTATATGGGGGGGGGGGGCTAAGCGGAACATGAAATGTTTCTTGAAAAACTCTGTCAGACACTACATACACACTACATGCGATGCTCACAAGTCGTCATCTGCAAAGGCAGAAATAACCAAAATCTCTGATGACACGGTCACTCCACTGGTTGGGGCAAAATTATCGAGTCGATTACAAAAGTATATATGTATAACAAACAAAATGGACAATTAAAACTGAAAATCAATACTATGAAACATGTATCTTGATATTCACTTGTACCAAGTTTTGTCCCAAATTGGACAAAAACTGTAACAGTAATTACTTAGTTGAAATGTTAACATAAGCTATATGAAGAGACAGAGAGACGGGCAACCGATCATCGAAATGGAAAATTGATACTACGAAGTATGTATCTTGATGTTGTCTCCACTTTTACCAGTTTTCATTTAAATCAGACAAAACTTAAAGGAGCAGTAATGTTTCGAAAGATATGTTAACATATACTGGGTGAACAGACGGGCAGTGTGATGATCAAAATTAAAGATGAATACGATAAGTTATGCATCTTGATGTAGTCTATACTTGATCCAAGTTTCGTGGAACTTCGACAGAGGGTAGTAGCATTTAAAACAAGTGTTAACATAGTGGATAAACATCTAGGGAGACGGACAACGGGTCATCAAAATTAAAAAATCGATTCTACGAATTATCTACCTTGATGTAGTTTACACTTGATCCAAGTTTTGTGGAATTTGGACAACAACCATAGAAGGAGTAGCGTTTTGAAGGAAATATTAACATGACGGATAAACCGACAGACAGAACGACAGTCAATCATCGGGATGAAAAATCGATATTACGAATTATTTAATCTCTTTAAATACATTTAATTCCTTTAAATTATCTCAACAAAGAACAAGTAGAGGTGTCGCATGTTTACTAAAAAGTTGATGGTGGAATTCTCTGCAATAAGCAGCTCTATTTGAGGACGGCATTTTTGTTGCTGATCAGCTGATCTTGCTTTTGGTCGCGTTGTGCATGTTTGAAATGCGCATGCGTCGCATTTTGTGACTGCGCAACGCTAATTTTTTCTTGTTTTGGGATCTTTTTTCCTTTTACAATACACATTTAGCTCATTGGAATAAAGTTAACAAAAAAATAAGTAAGGCATATTTAGGCGTCTTCCCCATGTTTTGACGTTGTTGGTATTGCGGTCGTCTTTGAGTGATAAACTCACCATCCTGTAGACGTAAAGCTCTATGGCTGTGTAATCGTTCAGCCTGGTCTCGTCTAGATGCATGAAGAAGAACATGTAGGACCACTGATGGTGTTCCGTCTTCACGTGCTGCTCAAATCCCTGCAAAAGGACAAAATAAAAAAAAAAAAAAAAAAAAAAAAGGAACGTTTTATGGCTACTGTAATTCTTCAACTTTTTTGCACGATGGAAAAGGAGTTTATTCAAGTCCGTTCTATGGGTATCATTCTGTGCAGACCGATAAAATTGCTCTTTTTCTGAAGTCCTGTGTCCAAAATGTAAATGATGAGTAAATCGCACTGCAATTTATCCTTTCATATATGAAAAGATTGAGGAGCTAATTTGACGTGAATATATTGTAAAACCAGGCGTAAAATGAGCTGTTGGAGCAGGATTAGAAATAAATTACAAAATGTCGAACCATTTGTGGTTGGGCCATGAAGAAAATATTATACCTTACAAATTATGTCGTCGTTATGCAAGGCGGCCAACAGACTACGTCTACATGCAAACTACGTCTACATGCAGGCCTACTTGTTAAATTCCATGATTATGTAATAACTCTCCGCTCATGTGGGCATATGCATTAATATTTATCTTTAAAAAAATTTTTCAAGTAAAGAATTCATTCAGCAGAATTCATATCCCAGGAAATATGGTATATTTGTGTTCAGGGAAACATTACCATGCCATTTTGATGGAAGGAATATGTCAACATAGGATATACAATGGAATTTAACCGTAAGTTTTACGGTATATATGGTATACATATACTTACCCCTGCGTGGTGATCGAAGTCGTAACTACTCCGGCTACAGATAAAACAGACATTAGTCATGTCGTGGTCCACTTGCCACTGGAAATCAAACAAAAGGTAGCTTAACATGAGGAAAGCATTTGACGAGAGTGGATGAATATTAACCTACAGTATGACAATACAGATCTGCTCCGCCTTAAAATAACTCAGAAATCTCAGCAGAACCGTCCAAGTAACCTGCTCAAACATATTACTGAAAAATGTAGATAACTATAATATTTCTGATAATAACGTTATTTATTTGACTGGTGTTTAACAGTTGCATGGGTGGAGGAAACTGGAGATCCCGGTGAGGTCTTCAATTGAAAATGCCAGATGGCGAAAAGGTCGGGTTAGAACCTGTATCTCGTGTATCCTAGCAGTCAGTATTACAATGCTCCTTTATATTTATTTGTTTGGTGTTTCCGCCGTACATGCTCAAGAATATTTCATTTATAAATATGATGGTGGCCAACATTATGGTGGGAGGAAAGGACAATGCCTGGGGGAAACCCACGACCATCCGTAAGTTGCTGGCGGACCTTCCCACGTGCGGCCGGAGAGGAAGCCAGCATGAACTGGCCGGACTTGAACTCATGGCAACCGCATTGGCAAGAGGCACCTGGATCAGTATTCAGCGCTGGAGAGCCAACTCTCTACGGAGCTAGGTCCCCTTAGTTTATAATAAAGAACCAAAATGAACACACGAACGGTGAAAACTACCCACTCCTAAATAAGTTAGGTATTCTACTAAATAGCAAAACCATCATTCTTACCTTTGAATCTCTAAGCTCGGAAAACGTGTCGACAATGATACCGAAGATGATATTGAGACCGATTGTTGTGACCAGGATGAAAAAGGTGACATTATAGATCGCCAGAGCCAGATGGTAGGCGAACGGCTTGTTCGACACTTCTTGGAGCAGGTACTAAAACAGTCAGATCAGATAGTCATTGGTTTATGCATGCAATGGTTTCGTAATAAACATTTTATGCACTTCAGTGTATATGTTTATGCGTTCAGCCATGTCCGTGTGTGAATTTTTTCCAATTTTGGAGATCCGTCTTCGAATTAGGATTCCAGCACCTTGTGCCTATTGGTGTAGGCCTACACATTTAACAATTTTTATTCAATGAGTCCATGAATGAATGAATTATTGACTTTCAACACCACGCTGGCAACTAATTTCAATAGAAGGTACAGCCTTTAATAGGCATGTTCTTTTTGAGAAAGGAAAGTGTGCAGAATATTCGTAAAGCTGTGGCTTGCGCATTAGATTCTGTGAATTCGAGTACTCGCCTAAAATTGGGGCTGTTCCATTTACCGGGCAGCCCCCACAGTGTGATTTGTCGAATTCTGCAAATCTGTGGATGAACTCGTACATTGTGTGCCTGCCTCACTTGGTCTTGTTTCATTTATTTATCTATTTGGTGCATGGTTTGCAAACTACTGTTTCTGTTACACGACGGTGGCGAACATTATGGTGGGAAAGAAACAGGTAGAGCGGGGGGTGCATGGGAAAACCCACGACCATCCGTAGATTGCTGACAGTCCTTCCCACGTAAGACCGGAAAGGAAGCCATGAGCTGGACTTGTGCCTGCTTTGGTCAGAGGTCACTGTGCTGACCACTCGTCCAGGAAGGCCCCGTCTTGTTTAGAAACTCTTCAGATTTATGATAATTAACCAGCTTGTGACTTTGCACCCGGCATGTAATCAAAGTTTGACACCAGATATACGCGGGTGCACCAGATAATCTCCGAGGAGGTCACAATGTCGCATAACAGTTTATGAATATATGCTTACATTATACGTGTTTTCCACAAGACCATGGTGAATGATGGTGAAGAAACATTCGTACATCCGACCACAGTACAGACCGCTGGCCGTGTTGTACAATTCTCTGTAGAAAGCGAAGCTGATCAGAGCGTAGATATAGAAGAAGATCAGTCCCAAGATGGCCACCATGACTAGAGACAATCCTGGAAAACCAAGCAAAATACAACACGAGGCTTTAATGAATTGTGTCTGGGATGTATTTCTATGGTTTAACATCACATTATTTGCCGAGAGATAAAACTGAATAAACACTCAAAGAAAACAGTCTAGGTGCTAAAGTATTTTGTGTGGAGACAAATCTGAATCATCACATACGGAATTCAGCTTGGTTGTTGAATTATTGTGTAGAGACAAAACTGAATAATCACACACAAAATACCACCTGGGTACTAAAGTATTGTGTGTATAGGTAAAACTAAATAATTACGAGCGGAAGACAGTCTTAGTGTTAGCATATTGTGTGTAAAAACGAAACTGAATAATTACTAGGGGAATCCAGCCTGGGTGCTGAGGTATTGTGTGTAAAGGCGAAACTGAATAATTACTAGGGGAGTCCAGCCTGGGTGCTGATGTATTGGGTGTAAAGACAACTGAATAATTATGAGCGGAACCCAGCCAGGGTATTAACTTATTGTGTGTGGAGACTAAGCTGAACAATCCCACACAGAATACAGCTTGGTTGTTAAATTGTTGTGACAAAACTTCTGGGAGAATTGCTTTGGGAATAGTTACATATCTCGGCTCCACTGATACGACTCCAAACAATAGATAATATGTATAACAGAGCAAAAACGAAAACAAAAAAAAACAAAACAAAAACAAAAACAAAAAAAAAGACCTTTTTTGTTCCAGATGGACGAAACGACCCGAAACTCAAATTTCATCTGTAAATGTTAACTTTAAATCAAATCTATGCAACAAGGTGGAACAACGAACCAACAGGCTGCCTGGGCCATGCAGAGGAACAAAATACGAATTCCTGATTAAACATTGAGCTGTAGATACACGCGTCGTGAAATGTATGAGCTATAAGTGTTAACTATCAAAGCTCAGCAAAGCAGTACTATCACAACTGAACAGCACCACCCAATTTCTTGTCTAAAACACCATCCGCTTGATCTGCTTGTGTGTACCTGTATATTACAAGGTCAGTTTAACTAAAAACACGCAGGAGCCTCTGTGGCCGAGGGGATTGGTACGTTAATGCAGCGTAATGACCCAGGTGTCTCTTACTCATGCGGTCGCTGTGAGTTCGTTCAGCCTAGCCTGGCTCTCTCTCCAGCCATACGTAGAAAGGTCAGCCAGCGGATAGTCGTTGGTTTCCCAAGGGCTTCACCCGGTTGGCACCTACCATAATACTGGCCGCGGTTGTATGAGTGAAATATTCTCGAGTACGGCGCTAAACACCAACAGTAGAAATACATAAATAAACATGCAAGGCGGCATCAAAAGATAAAATTATCAATTTTTTTATTTTTTTCCTTACCGTTTTTGGTGACTGCGCCGATCACTCTGCTGAGGAGCTGGTTCATGGAGGCGATGTGTAGCAAGTGGAACGCGAAGAAATAGCCATAGAAAGCTGTCCCCAACGCGGAGAATACGAGGAATAACTACATGAGAAAAATGAAAACATTATCACAAGAGTGTAGAAATTGACATAGAAAGCCATGCCCAAAAAAGAAAAAGTATTATTTAGCAAAGATGCTCTGCTGTTTTGTATTAAACAAGAATCAAATGGTATAAGTTTTATGAACTTTCAGAAGATAGATAACTTTGTCCCTCTGCAGAAAACTCACAATGTAGTAAGCAGTTCTGAAGCCGATCAGTTTGACCTCTAAGTGTGATTCTCGGTCATCGTCCTGCTTCATCCACGGAGAGTTGTAGTCTTCCGTGGCACCTCGGTACCTGTAATACAACAACAGGCCTTGTTTTATGATTCAGTGATGGTGGATTCAAGTCTCCATTCTTGTGATTCCATGTACATCGTAAGTTATGTTAAAAAGTTTTCTCTTAAAACACTAAATTTACGTAATCGTGCAAACTATACGTAACATTTTCTTTACAAAATCGTTAGTTAACATCTTCTGACGAGTGAACTGAAAATATATAGTCCTTCTGAATGACCATGTACTTTACGTTTTTTAAACGTTAAAACATTATACATTCGGCACCTCGGGGATTTCCCACTGCACGCAACGGCCATTACTGGCACAGTTTCTCAACTTCATAGCACTTTGTGGACAACAAGGTGCCTCCGCATGACTGTGATTAAATAAGGCCTGACAGAAATATTTGATGTGTTTAATTATTAGGGTATGACCGACAAAAATCGCCATGCACACTGTATGAATCCACGTACAGGCTGATACAATAATTTAATTTTTCTAAAATTACGGTTGAAAGCCGCAGTCTGATTGGTCCATTTCTGCGCTTTATATTTCAATAAACCCCAAAACTTTTCACTTTCACAAGAGACAAAGCATGGAAAATGGCAAAATTAAATGTAATAATATTTTGTCTTCATATTTAAAAACTTAAGTGTCCATACAAATCAAAACTGAAGAAATAAAATGGCCTTGCAAAGTTTATCTTACACGTATTTCTTGACGACCCTGGGCAGTGAGGGTCGGTTAGACAGGAAGTAACTGACCACCACGCAGACGGACAGGATATTATGGAGACCGCTGAGTATGAATCGTGTGATATCCACGCCATCGAACCTCGATGTGGGAACGGTAGCGCCAGTTCTGGTGGGGTGAGAAACATTTCATTTTGAGTATGAAAGACTACAGCACAGTGAGCAACACGCGGAAGACAGTATAATAATGGGTTATTTATTTACCTGATTGGTGTTTCACGCCGTACTTAAGAACATTTCACTTACACAACAACGTCTAACAGAATGATGTGAGGAAACAGGGCGAAGCCCGGGCAAACACCTACGACCATCTGTAGGTTGCTGGCAAACCTTCCCACGTCTGGCCAGCCGGAAAGAAAGTCAGTCTAGGCTGATCTTGAACTCACAGAGACTGCAGAAAAAGCTCTTGGATCTCTGTCTTGTCCTACAACGCTAACCACAAAATCCAGAGCGTGATACTGGGCAAACAGTAACTGGTACCTAACCGGCAAAATAAGGCATCTTACCTTAGTTACGGCTTTATTTTAGCCTATATAGCATCCCTGTTGACAGCAGAATTAGGTAACAGCCAAATCAGACAGTGTTCTGCTAGGGTATGTGTTCTGAGATATCGCCTCTGTTCTTAGGTATACACAGTGAAATTTGGAGTATTGTTAACATTGACAAAGTGTTAACAGGTGATTGAATCATTCATAAATGCCTGTTAGACAATGATAAAAGCCAAGTGTATCCTTGTACAGATATGGTCGGTCAGCGCGCTAGCGCAGCGTAATGACCCAGAAGCCTCCCACCGATGCGGTCGCCGTGAGTTCAAGTCCAGTTCATGTTGGTTTCCTCTCCTGCCGTATATGAATTCCTAAGGTTATTTTATCCATTACATTAAGAACTTAATCAATATTATCATCCTGAACATAGCGAATGGTGTTTTAATTTTCTTCATAAATTGATAATTTCAGAATTTATGACCAAAAGCGAAACCACTATCTGGAATAAATATTTGAAATCAATTTTTGAGATCAATCAAACATACAGCAAACGACGACATAATATATTACCCAGACGTACTTGCAGGTAAAATCTCGACGTAACTACATGTATCAGTGTGTGTCTCAAACGGACAACATACTTGCCCTGACTGGTACGTGCCATCATTCAAATGAAATGAAGCCTTGGAAGTTTGTAACTTAATGTAACTATCCACAACTTCTTCTGATCTCTAAAATTTCCTGGCTTTTTCCTCCCAATTAAATCTAAATAAATTTACTGACGATTACTGACGATCACTGTGTATGTATATACACAATAACCTCAAAATGTTAAGCAAAAAAAAAAAAAAAAGAGAAAAAAACACCACAAGTTATAAGTAATCCGACTCACTGATCAGTGATATAGCTTCCATCCGCCGCTGTCGGGGCTTCCCATGAAATCAACACGAGCAGACAAATCGACAAACTGATCAGTAGGTTGAAGAAATTGAACCACCAACTGGAAATAAAAGTACGCATTGCACAAATGAAGAGTAACATTTCCTTTCAGCACATGGGTATTCGACTGGTTTGCAAGCCTTCAAGACTACCCGAGAATCTTGAATCTCAAATGGTTGCATGTGCATCTATAGTTGCATACCAGCCGTTGATTTTCGCTGATTCGGGAGTCATACAGGATCGAACTTTTAAAAACTCCAAAACACATGTGTAAATGATATCACACACGTAGGTGTATCCGTCATGGTCAAAGTATTACAACTTGTGATAATGTCATCTATGCTTTGTTTTTAAAATTCATTTGGCGGTATACTGAATAACATTTTGGCGCCACAAAAAAAGTCTGTAAGACTTGTTCGGAGGGTTCAGTTTGTCGCACAAGTTGAAGGGAGAATGGATTTTATTCGAAAGGTATACAAATCATAAGACTAAGAATTTGCCTCACAGTTTCTGCTGATAGGACAAATCGGACCACATGAAAGCGAACAAATGTACACTGATGAGCTCATTCCACAGATTTGTCTTAAGCTACAGGGTATCTTACCCAAACTTGACGAAGAACTGGAGTAGTTTATTGGCATGGATTTTCTCCTGGTACTTGATGTCTTTAATGATGTCCAGCGCCCATTCCATGAAGTCTCGTATCTTGTCACTGGGCGACGAACGATCCACGCTGTATTTGAACTTTTCCTTGATCTCTTCTCGTAGCACATTCTGTCATTTACATAAGAAAAAAAGCACACAAAGTTCGAATAGTTGGAACACACTGCAATATCGTTCCATAAATAAGCAAAGAGAAAGTGAAAATATGGTGGCTAATTAACCATATATGTACATAATAGATACTGTTAGTGCTGCCATAGCTATACTCAGATTTCATAGATTATTTTTTTGCTTTAGTTTAACTGAAACTCAAGACGGTCGGTGGCTTTCCACCATATATAGACAAATGGAGGCAAATAAATGTCATTAAGATATTAGTTTAAGATTTGAAAATATTCTCTCTATATAAATAGTATATTCTACTTTCCAAACATGTACACATTAAGACTTACACGTATGCGTGCAAAATCAGGCAAAATGCCAACAAAAATAATTTTGATCATAAGCAGTCAGAAAAAGCCGCCCTTGTCAGCTTTCTCTGGTCTCCTTCCCTTTCACCCTTACCTTGTCCTTGACCCGGAAGTAAACCTTCTGGAGCACTTCATCTTTCAGAATCTCCACGGAGAGGGTGCTTTCGTTATAGAACTCCCAGACGGCCTCGTCTGCAGGCGTCTTCAGAAACACTGAAACACAAATACCTACATTTTAGTTTTTTTGTTAAAATATTTCACGCAATGCACACTTTATTGTGAAAATTAATGTAAGTATAAGTGAGTGTAAATTTGAAATTGAATGCTGTTTTTTCTAAAGCAAGAAAATTGTTACTCTTTCCTTCAAGGAATTAAGTGAAATAGCATTCTTCTTTCGATACGCACAGAAATTAAAAAAAAAAAACGATCATAATAAATCATTTCTATACAATTATCCACACCAGCATATTCCCTAAAACCAGCCGATTAAAGAAATGTACGGGGCAATTAAATTTTATCACCAAATTGGATTGCTTGCATAAAGATTCAGTTTTACATCCAACGAACACCGATCATCAATTTTTCTCATCCAATCAAAGGGAAGCTTACATGACTTTCTGATGACTCCTTCATCGTCCAAGTCCATCATCCGACACAAGATATGATAGTACAAGAAGCCCACTAGTTCCGCTTCCTGCTTCCGTTGCAAGGCCGATTCCGTCTTACTCAGGATTGCCTGAATTACAATAACTCTACATTACTATTTACTTATTTATTTGATTATATATTTATTTCTAACGCCGTACTCAAGGCGGTGGTTAACAGTAGAGTGGGAGAAATCCGGGCTGGACCCGGGGGAAACCTACGAACATCCGCAGGTTGCTGGCAGACCTTCCCACGTAGACCCTGAGAGGAAGCCAGCCTAATCTGGACTTGAACTCACAGCGACCGCATTGGTGAGAGGCACCGGAGTCATTAGGCTGCACTAACGTGCCACCCTCCCCCCTCCACATTACTAAATGACGCGCTGAATAAAATGTGGACTTCAGGTAAGCAGCTGAAATTACGTAGAGGCGCATCGAATTTACGGACCTTTTACCAACTTAAAGTTGATGTCCCCTAAATCAGTCAATGTAGGCTTTTCTGTAAAATCATATCAAAAGGCTCAAATATGCTGGGATATTTAGTAAAATGTAAAGAATTCACTTATAAAATCGTGCGCATTAGGATGAACTATTTGACATCACACGATTGATCAAATTGTGTAGTTGTTCAGTCCACTATCACGTGCGTCGCCATGGTTACCTGAGATTCCTGATAACATGACGTCATCACGCCGAACAATGTCTCGCGATCAAGACTCTCCATCACTTCCTGTAACAATAAATGGAATACTGGTTAGTTAACAGAAAGCAATTGCATTACCCTCCTCTACCAAAGTTAATAAACAACAACAACAAAATAGAAAAATTAAAGAAAAAAAAGAAATAAAAAAAAAGCAAAGGAAATAAAGAAGTTGTTTCAATCCATATTTGCTAACGCCGTTAGTTGGTTAGTTAACAGCAAGGCAATCATATTACACTCCCCTGCCCAAAATTAATAAACAACAACATAAGAGAAAAAAAAGAAAGAAAGAAAAAAAGAACAATAGCTCAAAGAAAATAAAGAAGTTATTTCAGCCCATATTTGCTAACCTGTTAAATATCTATTTGTATAGGCATATGCATAAATATATACCTGTACTTGTACAGTCACTCTTGGTGAGAATTACGTTTACATATGATAGATATGCGCTGATAATTCACGTGGCACAAGCTAAGACTGTTTTCAAGTTTACTTGTGAATTCCTGGATGAGAGTGCTCCTTCTGTAATAAACAAACCGAGCTGACCTTAGCAACATTGTAGACTTTTGGGCCGTCGTCCTTGACCTTGGGTTTGTTTTCTTCCATCAGTGACATCATCAAGTAGCCGATCGCGCGTTTCAGGCTATAAATCTGAAATTCGGGGAGCAAAAAAGAAAAAAAAATCTACATGTGAAAACAGAAATAAAAAACCCATTAAGCCATGTATAGTAATATGATGAAAAGAAATCACATCAACTTTGTAAAAACAGAACTTTGAGAGACCACCTTTCAGAGATGCAGAAGTTTTGAAAAGGCCCTCTCCCAGCTCTCTTCTGGTTTTTGCTACGATATATTAATTTCCTTGAACAGTTAGAATAGAGCTCTGTGGCCAATTGACCAGATATCGTACTTCACCTGTCACGTGTGACCATTTGCCAATAATGACACTGTTGTCGCTGCTCTGAGATACTCTCTGTGCTGTTGTTTATATATATATATATTGTATATTACTACATAAAGCGGGATTTTGCTGCTGGATTAAACATCCCTCCACGCTTGCCGACAGCGCAACATTTTGCTATGTTGAATGATTGTAGGCCGAGGTCTTCTATTTTTTTTACACAATTCTGCTCTTGTCATGGAGCTAGGGACAGTGTAAGTTGATACTATATATATATATATATATATGTATGCATATGTATATATACGAACAATCAGAAGAAAATGCATAGATAACTGAGGTACATTGAAAAGATGCCATACTTTACCAAATACTTGTGACTATTTGCCCATTACCACACGTATCGTGGCAAATCAGGTTTCACTCTCTATGCTGTAGTATTTTACATTTAAGAATAGGTTATATCAATGCACTAGAACCGAGGTCTTTTTCCTATCTCTGTTTCGTATATTTTTCTATCTATTTATTTGGTATTTAACACCGTAGTCAAGAACATTTCACAAATACGACGGTGGCCAGTATTATGGTAGGAGGAAACCGGACAGAGCTCGGAGGAAACCCCCAACCAAACACAGGCTCCTGACAGACCTTCCCACTTATGGCCAGAGCGGAAGCGAGCATAGACTGGATTTGAACTCACAACGACTGCATTGGCGAGAGACACCGAAGTTATTACGCTACACTAGATCTAACCCACTCGGCCATGGAGGCCTCCATTTTGTATATAAAGGAAAGAGCTAATATTTTTAACTGTAACAAGAAGCGCAAACAGAACAGGACGGCGTTGTCGTTGTTGGCAATTGGGGATGGTATTCTTCTCCGACGTGGGCTGTATCGTGTGCTTTCACAACGTCTTACCTACGAAGCTACGTAATTGGCCTTAAATTTACAGTTAAAAAAAAAATAGAACTTATCTAAAATAAATGCCCAGTAACCGAAACTGGAATTTATGTGAAAAGGCGTTATCGGTTATAAAGCACTGAGGAGCTATGAAACAAGATGCACCTGACTCACCTCACTGATGGTGCAGCCCTTGAACTGCGTGGACCTCAACACGTGGTTCACATAGTCACAGACTTTGTTGTCAAACACATTCGCCTGGTTCTTGGAGTTGCCCTGCAAGACGATACAAAAGGGTTTGACAAAACATCACAAATAACGAGGGTAAATTCGCAATCACTGCTCGCGACACCCAGCAAAAAGTAGACCGCGGAGGGTTTCGTGTCCACTTGCACATGGCCCTGTGTAAGTGAACAGCTCATGTTCGACTGGCACTAAGGGACAGGGCGGTCGATAATTAAGGCTACTTGTAGTAGCCAAAATATCAAATGCACTCTTAAAAATATAAACCAGTTCCTATCGAGTAAGACTTGAAGGGTATCTAAATAAGGTTACCTAATTGACTTTCTTGCATGCGATGAAGATTTTGATTAAGAAACACTTACTGATAGAAGAAATGTTATTCAGGGTGTTCAAATACGCATAAAGCACACAACTCAAATACTGAGGTGGAATTAGCGATAACATTTAAGAACTTTGATGTCAAACGCTGACTGAATAAACTTGTTTTATGGGTACTTAAGGGCATCGATAGATTGATGGCAATGACTTACTGAGGTGAACTCGTTCAGAGTGCTGAAAAGCTGAGTCACTAATCCTATAGAATTTTTGTTGATATTCGAGTACACGATACTCAAAAACTTGGAAGTCTCGGCGACCAGGTTGACACTTTTGATGTTGTCTGGCTGCTCTCTGATATAATCCTGAAGAAAGAGACAACGATCAACCGGAGATCAGGATTGACTTCCACCAAAAGCAAGTTTACTTTCCAGTTTGGGGTTATTCTGTACCTTGTGGGCGGGTTAGTTGGCGGTGAAGGAAATGTATTAAAAGAGATATTCTGCACCTGTCACTTTAGGTTCGGAAAGAAAAACAGACGAAAATAAATTGATGCAATGGTGATAACACTGTATACAGGATAACGTACGAAAAGTATTGGTCTATGTGCACCTTCAAATTACGTTATTTATTTTTTTATTTATTTGATTGGTGTTTTAGGCCGTACTCAAGAATATTTCACTTTTACGACGGCGGCCAGCATTATGGTGGGAGGAAACCGGGCACAGCCCGGGGAAAACACACGACCATCCGCAGGTTGCTGGCAGACCTTCCCACGTACGGTCGGAGAGGAAGCCAGCATGTGCTGGACGTGAACTCACAGCGACCGCATTGGTGGGAGGCTTCGGGTCATCATGCTGCGATAGCGCGCTAACCGACTGAGCCACGGAGGCCCCCTCAAATTACGTGTACATCCAATTTAATGAACTGCAATAAATCTGATAGTATCTGTTCAGCTCACTGATGGACTATCTGAGCCTTAACCAAAGTTCTCGTTGATTAACAGGATTGTACATGAAACATTACAGTGAGGGACTCTAATGAACCCACATACAACATTTGTTGTTTCTATTTGTCACACTCTACCTGTATCTGTTGGTTCTGTTTGTCACAAATCTTTCACACTTTACCTGTATCTGTTAGTTCCGTCCGTCACACATCTATCATACTGTAGGCGTATGTGCCGGTTCTGTCCGTCATGCATCTGTCATACTTGCTGGTTCTGTCCGTCACACACTTTGTCACACTATACCTGCATTTGTGGGTTCTGTCCCTCACACATTTGTTACACAGTACCTACTTGTGGGTAATGTCCGTCACATATCTGTCACACAGTACCTGTATTTGTGGGTTTTGTCCGTCACACATCAGTCACACAGGACCTGTATTTGTGGGATTTGTCCGTCACACGTCCGTCACACATCCGTCACGCTGTACCTGTATTTGTTGATTCTGTCCATCACACATTTGCCCCAGCAGCCGGAGTACCAGTTCGATGTAGCCGTCATCGCGGTACTCCAGGTCCTCTGTATCTTGTGACATCAACAGGTGAGCCAGCTCCTCCAACTCGGCATCTTCTGCTTCCTGCGGCAATTGTGCAAGAGGGGAAACTTGTCAGAAAAGAGCTTTCTTCATTACGGCTATTGTACACAAAAAGAGCGGAATACTGCAGTTTGGTAAAAGTCACAGTCTCCTCATCACTATTCATTTAAAAAATTTACTCCTAAAAGAAAAGACATATGTTAAAAAATTATTATTTCGTATTCTTTGTTCTTTCACAAGCATACTTATGTTAATGGCAATTTCAACGAAGCATCATTTTTCCAATCTAAAGCCAAAGGTTTCGTGTGAATTGAAAAATACAAATCTGTGGTGTATCAAAAGACTGCATCAACTGTTCAAAGGTTTAACGGTAAATTTTCACACTCTGATAGGTAATAACCTCGCTTCCCAAAGTATATTTCATCTTGACTACCATACAAAGAGGTAGCTTTAACTAAAGCCCGCTAAACCCGGCCCAGTACACATTTTGGCTGCTTTAATTTTGTAAGAAATAAAAGTGTTTCGTGAGAAAATAATCCCCAAACTGAGATATCATTAAAAATTATGAGTTCACCTATTATCTTAGTCCAGGGACCTAGTGGGGATTCTAAATGATGCTCTTGTCGGTAAAATGTGCGTGACTACATCAATGTTCTGTTTGGACGAAAAGTGGGGTTACTGAATGAATACATGACGTGCGGATGCTAAGTGATTTTGCTATGGTTAGTAAATGTGTGTGAATACACTCTTTTCCTGTGCGGTGGACGAATAGTGGGGGTTACTGAATGAAGGGATACAGTGGGGATGCTAAGTAATGGTTCTATGGTTAGTAAATGTGTATGAATACACACATACCCTGTGCGGTGGACGAATAGTGGGGGTTACTAAATGAAGGGATGGAGTGAGGATACTAAGTAATGGTGCTATGGTTAGTAAATGTATATGAATATACACTTACCCTGTGCGGTGGACGAATAGACGGGGTTACTATATGAAGGCATGGAGTGGGGATACTAAGTAATGGTGCTGTGGTTAGTAAATGTGTATGAATACACACTTACCCTGTGCGGTGGACGAATAGACGGGGTTACTAAATGAAGGGATGCAGTGGGGATGCTAAGTATGGTGCTATGGTTAGTAAATGTGTGTGAACACACATTTAACCTGCGCGGTGGACGAATAGTGGAGGTTACTAAATGAAGGGCACAGTAAAAGAATATGATAAAAACATTAGTATGTGCAGCTGATGAAACAAATGATTACAAATAAGAAAACAGATATCTAGTGAAAGAATGCGAGCACACCTCAACTCTGTGCAGTTAGCCAGTTGTGGAGGAAATCGTGTAGTTAAACAATAGAAATAAATTTGATTTTTTTTTCAAACCATTTACCTCGATAGATTCCTGAAGTGAAAAACAAAACAAAACAGCAAGATGTTTCATTAGTTTAACATCATGGATAAAAAGGATGATCAGAGACATTGAAGCCATATTTTCAACAGACGCCCCAGTGTTCCCCAGTGGATTTAGAACTTTGAAATGATGATTCCAATGCAAGTTTCTCTCTGACAAGCATAACGGAAACATATTTCAATCAAACTGCCGTTCAACGAAATTAAATTCATTTTTTTTTTATCCGGAGTTGGAATAATACTTCTCGTTTAAATTCTCGAGGAAAGAAATTTATTATCTACTTCGTTTTAGACGTTGTTCCTGCCCACCGAAGTTCGACCTTTCGTCATTGGGATGGCGGGTACGAAACCAGTGCTCTCAAGTCTGACTGCAGTTATAGTCGGAAGGTTTGTCAAAGAACATATTGCTGGAGAGGAGTGGTATTTAACTTTGTGAACTCTGCTTTCCTGCATTTACAATAGGCGCCGACGTGTACAGATAAACCAAATAATTCTTAAGAACGGCTGCATTTGTTTTTTTCTTTTTGTTTTTGTTTTTTTTGAAAATTGATCTGGCAATTGTTGATTACGAACTGTTTCGACACCTAGGTTAAATACCAATACATCTGCCCAAGATATGTTCCCCTGTTCCCCATTACATAGTAAAAGAACATTTTCATCCACGAAACATCTGTACCATGACTTCGGACAATTATGTGCATACCGTTTCCACTTTGACGCTGATCTCTACGCCTGGCAATGGCGCCACCTGGCTGGGTTTGGACGCCACGACGTTCCCAACGTGAGCGTTATTCCCCAGCGGCTTCATTTCTATGGACCCGTTGACTGGTGGTACAGTGGTGACCACGTGATCTGTGGGGGCTGCCAGAAAGGCGGAGCCCACTGGGATTTGATGGATAGGTAGGATCGGCCTGGGAACGCCCAGACGGCTTCCGAACTTTCCCGAACTCCCCATTTTGGCTTTCATTTTCCGTGTATTTGACTTCTGTAAGAGATCAGGAGATACATCTAGGTCCCACGTCTTCACGTTAACGAGTCAGTGAAAGTCAGGTCTGTATTCATGGAATGACACTGCCAAAGAGCTAATATTACACGAGAAGAAAACATAAAAAACGATGCCAAAGTCAAATGAAAGTCTTTGAATTTGTTTTTACGGAGATAGTCTTTAATTTATTGTGATTTCTCTTTTACGAGTAAAGCCTGTTTGAAAATATTCTAGGATGGTGGATATAAGGGGTCACTTCTTGGTACATTTTGTCTTTGCCCTTATGATGTTATATATGACGATGTTAGATATGTGTAATAAATATATTTTCAGTAGAATTTGGTCTTTTTATCTAACAAATATGTTCAGTCTGGATTTTGATCATATATTTATAAATATTATCATAATTCAAATTAAATACATGTGTTTGAATATAAACAACTAATTTACATTCAAATACATTTATTAAAAATGCATCACATCCTTATTTAGAACAAAATTATGCAAAGACTATACCATGAGGTGTTCTCAAATAATCACCTCTTTATCTCCTCAAAGAGATAATCAAAATAAATATTAATAGCTATATCTGCAAATAAATTTTCACGCTATTTGATCTTATTTTGGCATCGTTTTTACGTTTTCTTAATTCTCCATTAAAGTGAAAGACCACTCGAACATGAAGTTGTGGTGAGTGAAAAGAGCATAAAACTGAATCTGAAAATACCTTCACTCTGGGCGTTATATCTTTATGTTTTACGTCAATATACATGTAGCACTACACCTGTATCTGTATTAATGTGGAAATATGACGATCAGAGGCTGTTTAGCAGTTAAAAGGAATAGTCGACGTTATTATTCTTCAGCCTTTTCAATATGGTCTATAAAGCCCACCATACATTCAACAGTTGACTACGTTTAATATGCAGGGTAAAAAATTTATAAAAAAATCAATGAAGGCATTTTCAGGTACAGTTTTTTTATGCTCTTTTCACTTACCATCACTTTGTTTCTGAGTGGCTTTCCACTTCAATTACTGTTAGCCAAGATGGTGTTAACTTAGTTCCAACATATATAGCCGCAAAGTGCAAGCGTGTAAGGTTTAGAACAAGCTTAATCCCATATCTTCATTCATCACCATAATAACTTGTAACCGTAAAAGTGAAGGTGAAACACAAATAACTGTGCAGAAACTTTATCTGAATCCTAGTGAACTGAATGTTAACGTCACAGACAAGGATTTAGAGTCAGCACATTCACTAAATGATATCTAAAACACATTCTCATTTAGTTTAATAAATACTTTCTTAAAAAGAGTTAAATGGAATATGAAATATTTGAATTCTAAGGTGGACATTACAGGCAAAACATGAATGTATATAGCTGGGTGTAGATGTTTTTGTTACATCTAGCTACTGACAAAATACTTTTCAATGGTTTATTTTGTTTTTTTTACAGTAAAAGAAAGCTAAAAATGAAGAAAATGCCGTCATGTGGAAAAACTAAAACTGTTCGTAAAATTACTTTAAGTTATTTTTTCAGGCTTTCAGAAGAGATAAATGTTATTAAATGTTGGAATTCTATGGTGTATTTACGAACCTTAGCTGTTGCTGACAAAGAATAAAAGATCACTTGAATAAGATTCACAAGTATTACCCCTAAATTCATTATAAGAAGTTCATGTGACGTCCGAGTACCTGCCTCTGTAAATATGTCTTATAAAGACCACCTAAGAAGTGAAATATTTGATTTCATTTATTTCCATTTCCAACAGTGTTAAAATGTGAGTAAAATACCTTCAACGCCACAATGATTTTAAAGATCTTTGAGCACATATTAATCTTGTGATGTCTAACACGGAGCATGGTATATACAGCCCGCTTTTGAATTCAAATATTTGCATATAATTCTATTCAAGACAGAATGTTTTTCCAACGTGACTTTCGATACACTTCTGAATAATATGTCGTAATACAATGATTTCATCTTGTGCTGTCTTCTCCTTTCACTGATGTCATTCTAAAGAGTCAAATTTAAACTGCAGGTAAAACTGAAAGTGAATTGATGTAGACGACGTGATACATGTAAGAACAAGCGTTCTAAAGATCTTCGAAATTTCAATGAAATCTACAAACGTAAATTGCTGTGCAATGTTTAAGACAAAATAGCTTTCGTGCTTAGTCATGTTGTGAAATTTTAGGCATAGCAGCTGAATCCATGCAAAATCTAGTAAGGGCTTTTAGCTGACGAAGAAGAAAGGCGCAGTTGCCAACTATTACATTACCGAAGAATTATTTGCCTGCCTTTCGTAATCGTGCGTCGAAATAAAGTGCGCTATTGGTACGTTACCGAAAAATTGTAAATGCATTTCTGCAGGAACTTTAATTGCAATCTTTCCTTGCAGCTTTATATTTTCGATATTCGTCCAGCGTCTCACATGCCTTAACATTCAAATCGTATGGTTTTCGTCAACAGAAGTCACTCTTTGCCCCAAAGCAATTCGATAAAATGACAATTCTGTTTTCGTAATTAATTCTGTGGCTATGAAGTAAAGCAACTTACAAACTCTTTTATCGCACATAATCCTTACGTGTCAAATCTTACACACTACGTACACATCATTTCACAGCATTTGCTGTGTACACAATCGTACACAGCATTTCAGAAAACATCACAGGATACGATCATCTGTTTTCCAAAGGGCTTTTAACAAAAACTGCAAATACTGTAGAAAAATTCCTGGAGGTGCATTATCAGTCTCGTTCAAATCAAATCCTTAGTTCCAGCTGCGTTGGGTAGCGGTTACGCGATCTGATTTTAATGAGATTAGTGGACTATTAAAGCAAATCATCTGAAACTGATCAGCGTTACATACTTGCGCATCACGTAGATAACTTAACTTTCATACTATTTATTCTGGTTGAATCGCATTCACCAATATTTTTCTGACATCAATTTTTTTTGTTTTAAAACCACACTGTATATATCATTTAAGCAGCCATGTTTCATATAAGTCATTTGTCTCAAAACCACTGTTTGTCTCACATAACCAAGAAGCTTCGTACAATTCAGTTTTGTCTCAACCGCCAAATTGTTTCTCACTACCTTTACAGATCAGCTGCCAACAAATGTAAAACTACACCCTTGTTAGACAAACTTACCCTAATACCATCTTGTAAAGCTAGCTTAGAGCCCTGAGCCCCCAGTAAAGCGGACCCTAGGGCTGATTGCCCAAGGATATGCTGAAACACATAAAAGTGATGGGTTAGGGTGCGGCCTATACGTGGGTAGGGGTGAAGGTCGCAGGACTGTGGTGATCGCTGAAGCGCCTCAAGAAAGTGACCACCAATATTCAGAGCTCAAAGCGCAGCGTTTACAGGTTTGCTTGGTTGTCTGTTTGATGCTTGATGGTCATTGCTGACCTCCATCAGGCAAATCGGTCCCATTATCTAAGTATTTCAAGTGTTATCTCGCTGGGACACTAAGACGGACGCAACGCAGGACACCTCAAGCGCAGAGCGCGATTCCATGTATAACTGGTGACAACCATACAAAGTCAGTTTTGACTTCAGTCGGAGTTTGAAATATGATTGAAATGCTAATTTTTGAAACAGTTAAATACTGGAACACTTGGTGTTGTGTCAAGGCAAGTGTATCAAAATTTGAATCCCCTGAACCCGTAAAACGCATAAACTAACCATTTTATCGAGGTATTAAGATTTGTCAAAACTGACTTTGGGGATTCTGCCTCAGACTTCCGGCAGACCAATGGCTTATTCCCTGAGGCTAAGCGCCAAGACAGGTAAGGGATAATTGTCTCGCTTGGCATATTAATACGGAACAATTATCCAAAGTTATCCAGAAAGGAAAAAGTAATCTGTTCATCCTATAGAGACAGCTGAGAGAACTACCATTCATACATGTATACAGAACGTTGCAAAGAAGGGTGCAAATAAGCGCATGCGCAAACGGTAAGAAATGATACCATTGTGGTGCTTTCTGTCATCCGACGAGCACGTCAGGGGCGAGTAGATGAGCTAACTACCGAAAACGCAAGTAAGTATAGCTAAAGCAAATTAAGTGAGTTCCACGTGCGTTACTTGAGTTAACAGCCATGCTGTGTGCACCAAAATACTGTGCATGTGAAACAAACAAAACAAACAAACAAACAAACAAACAAACATGTATTTATTTATTTGTTTGTTCTTTACCGACAAAAATCAAAGTTTTTGATATGCATGGATAATAAGACGAAACCGCTGAGACAGGGGTAAACCACCAACCACTGATGAACTTCTCTACGTGTGACATACGGTATACTATAACAGATATGTACACGGTAATGTTGGAACATAATTGGTCTTCAACCAAAGTTAGATGGTGCATAGAGCCACACGACCATCTTCTAGCGCTTATTGTCACCCAATAGTAAGAGACGGGAAATGTCAAATACCTTGTCCCAAAAAGAAAACCAACAAAGAAGACTGAAATAAACACATTGCAAATAGAACTTTGCTGTAACGGTGAATGAGTCCTTTATGGATTACATTGAAAGCTACCAGTTTGGAGCTCTTTTTCGTGATGCTTTTGCGTTGTAATTACTAAGCGCAATAACAAGTGAAAAGCTGGAAATCAACACACCGGCACAATCTGGAACTGATTTACAACCGAGATAAAATGTTTGTGCAAATTATATTGTACAAATATATCAAAAACTTGTATCACATGTCCAAATGCGTATTGTTCCTTGAGGCCAAATCTTGAATTCTCCTCAAAAGGTTCTGATTATTATGTTCAAATGGTCCATTCACTTTCGCTTCACAGTTTTCAAATAAAAAATAACAGCTAATAAGCGAGCATAGTTGTCTCAGTCCTCATAATATATAAACTGTATCACATTTGATCGAAAAACTTGAAAACAAAAATGAGCAGCGTTAGCCTCCCCCTACATGACACAGCGTCGTCAAACACTTACCTGGGTGGCCACGTGGCCGTGCAGCATTGCTCTCTTTAGGGCCTTGGCTTGAGCTATGGCCTCCTCGACTTTAGCTTGGTGTTGAGCCATCAACAAACGCCTGGACAAAAGACCACAAATCCGGATTTACGGAACAAATACGGTCGCTGACTGGCATTTCTTGTTTACAACTTATTTATTTGACAATAGTTCTTTCGCCAGACTGAAGAATTTTTTGAAATTATTCGACAGCGGTCAGACTTATAAGTCAAGAAAATCGAGACAAAACCCGATCATCAATGTATTTTGCCACGTTATAGACCTCTTGACATAAATCCAAAACAAAACCACGGGGAAATGGATTTGATTCTGTCCAAAGTTTAAAACGAAGTTTAGAGTTTTTTGATGAAGACCATGTTTCATGGAAACACAAATCGAGTGAGCCTTGAAGTAATTAATTTATTTTTTTATGACGAAAATCATATGAAAATCATTCCATTGTAAGTTTATATAAGGCAAAGCACAAAAGTGGGGAACCAAACAAAGACGACGGAAATCTGTACAAACTGCTTCAAATCTACATCTTAACCAATACTTTTAATGTCATTTATTTATTCATTGATTTACTTATTTATTTATTTATTTATTTGATGTTTGACTCCGTACTTAAGAATATTTCACCTAAGCGATGGCTGCCAGCATTATGGAGGGAGGAATACTGCCAGAGCCTAGGGGAAAACCAACAACCATTCTCAGGTTGGTGGCAGATCTTCCCACGTACGGCCGGAGGGGAAGCCAACAAGAGCTGGGCCTGAATTCACAGCGATCGCATTGTTGACAGGCTCCATCTAATTTCAAGATACACTTTGTTTGGCATAAGGACAAGTTAAGAAAATAGAATATGTTTTTTTATCCATAATCTAACTGTGAAGTCGAGTCGCCATTTATACCTTTCTTTTGCCGCCATTGCAGAAAGCTGCATTCTGTTTTTGATGGCAAAGAAAAAAGTTTCTTCTCGTGTTCCAAGAAAGTAGTCGAGCAGACTTTGCTGAAATAAAATATGTTATTTAGATATTTATAGTCGAAACAAACAGCAAACGTTCTGTTCTTCAGAAGGGATAAAAAAAAATTAATCTTCTAACAATTCCTTACCGTGGATATATGTTTTCAAAAAAAGTCAAATTTTGAGTTTTAAGGTTTAATTCCTTTGTGCTTTTTAAAGAGTTTGAATTCTGTAACTCAGAAAAGAGTATAATATGTCTATTTTCTATACATAAAGGATACATTTCGTACGGATGCTATTTACATGGTAAAGAGGTCAGACCTCTTTCTTTACCATATAATGGCATCTTTCCGTGAATGTGCAATATTTAGTTCGTATAAGAACCTTTCACAGAAAATTAATACACCTGAACAGAAAGAGTCAACAAGTGCAAGGCGTTATTCCCAACCGTTGTAAGTTTTAATCATTGAAAAGAAATAAAGAATGTTGATGTAGTCCAATATATGTGGCTGTATCGCTGCGATATCTTCACTTAGACAGTATTTAGATGCTCATCCTAGGCCATAATTCAATATTTGTTTCCATGACAGTGAAGTGTGCAATTTCGAGCACCAAACGTCATGAGTAATTGATTGGTGCAAATACATACATTACAGGAATTTCAAACATTGTACTGAACCGGACGGCAAATCTTGCATACTAAGTTACCTGCACTCCCTCGTGTCCTCCAAACAAGATGGCGACGAGGAACGCCAGAGCTTCTCTGACGAGGTCATCGCTTTGCTTGGCCAGGTGAGGGAGGATCTCCAACATGGCGCCATACTCGTTCAACGCAGTTACAACGTTCATAATTTTCTGGATTTGTCTGGAGAAAATAAGCGTAATTAAACAAGTAAGTACATTTGACTCCAATTTAATGTCGGGAGGGTTGAGATATCGATCTCCTGTCTTATTTCACATGGTCGGATTTCACATGGCCAGGTTTGACTTCTTAACGCAGTAGTTTTTTTTCAGTTTACTGATTGTTATTGGAATGCAGAGGTTAAAATTTGGAGCAATTTAAGAGTATCGTGTTAAGATAAATGTGTCATAATTTTCAAGCCATTGACTGCTGATGAGTTAGGTCAAAAATGGCAGTGCACAATCACAAACTGATGACCTCACTCACTTGTGGCATCCCTTGGCGTTGTTTTCCCAGTCACGAGGGAGCTTGACCACTTCGTTGTGGACGATCCCCCGCAACAATTTCAGGCACTTTATGTCCAGTTCTTCTTGTTCTACTTTCTCTTTCTCAGACATGTTTGTTCTGCTGTGGGAAATTCTGAAAGAAAACGGGAAATACGTTACACACGTTTTCGCGGCTGATACACATTTAAATATTCTCGTAACTAAAGGCTATTTTACCGACCATGCTTAAAGTTGTTAAAAAAGCTCATGGCTGGTGGCACAATTCAATAATACCTTAATATGCCTTTGACCAATAGCAGCCATGGAAAATATTGCACACTGACCTGTGTTCTTTATTTATTTATTTATTTGATAGGTGTTTTACGCCGTACTTAGGAACATTTCACTTCTACGACGGCGGCCAGCATTTTGCTGGGCGGAAACCTTCCCATGTACGGCAAGCATAAGCCAGACTTCAATTCACAGGAACCCCTTTGGTTTGAGGCTTCTTGGTCATTAAGCTGCGCTAGCGCGTAAAGAGACTGAGCCAAGGAGGCCCCATGTGTTCTTCAGGCCATTATGTATAAGGTTTTATTGATGAATATAACATTGCCGACCCATTCGTATAACATACTGGTCTTGAGGCATCCTACCGTTTCACGACCACTATATCGGGCCTCCTGTTCGAACACAGCTATTCATCGTATGGATATACCTATCAATGGCCGTAGTTTACTCCGGAAACCCTAGTCTTTGCCAATAAATTACTTTATCTGCGTGGTATACGGGAGGAATTCTTGAGTGCATACTGTTACGTATCAATTCAAGTTAAGAGATAACAACAAATTTCACCTGTTCAACAGAGAACAAAGATCGATGTCAAGAAGTAAACCCTTACGATAGTTGCTGTATGAGTTTGCCCGCCATTTTGTACTGTTCTTTCGAATCCGAGGCTTTATGGTTGATGAAACAGGCGATGTATTCCTGAAACTCCGGACCCAGGGGCAAGTCCTCGTCCCCTCCAATCTCCGTATACTCTGATAAAAGAAATAAGTCCAGGTTATTAACATTTCGTAACTGCTAATCTCGGCACACAAGTCACATTTATTAATTTATTCCATTCAGGTTTTGCGCCTCTTTGAAGAATATTTCAGTGATAAGACCGCAGTAAGTTTTATAAATAAAGGAAACGGGAAACAGCGCTGAAGAAACCAGTCACCTCACGCCATTTACCAGACAATCCTCTGACCAAAATCTGTAACTACAAGTAGACGAACTGAACTCGAATTTGTGATCTGATGGTCAGTGGTCTTATGAACATTAGAAGAATTGGTTACATGTAACTTAAGAACATTTTCTCACAGATGGAATCGATTTATTTATTGTTCCACATGTACAACGTTCCACTTCGGTTCATGAGCATGGGCGGTGGGCTTCAACTTGACATTGAACTATTAGTTTAACTTAATGGTTTATTTACTTAGTGAGGGATACCCACAGGCACTGGCCACGATGAATTCTCCTCAACAAACAACAACAACAACAAAAAATACAAAAACTGTTAACACAGTTTTATAAAACTCATTGCAAAACGTTGAATAACGTAATTTCCTTTTTTTTTCATCCTATACATTAGCCTTGAAAACATGTCCCACCACATTTAAGGTTAATACTTCAATTAATATCACTCACAATAAAGCTTTGTATTATGGTTTTGCAAGAACATAAAGTTTAGATGCGTAATCGTGTACTACAACTGCCAGGCTGTTACCTCCATTACTGTGGAATCCTATTTGGGCCTTGACTGTATTCTCCCCTCCGTACGCAATGCTGAAGTTCACAGCGAACACGTTCAGGCTATCATTGATTTCCTCCTCTCCAGAAAAACTCTCCTCATATTTCTGGTAAACAAATGAAAAAAAACAACATATTAAGCCAATGTCAGCAATATAAAAATTAATGATAAAGTATGCGAATACAAACAAAGAAAATTAACGAATGTTAAATTCAAATCTCAAAACATCTCCTGCTAGTGAATGAACTATCTTTGTGCGTCTGTCAAGACAGTTTTAGTATTTCTTCCATACGTTTTATAATTTTTGGCTATTTAGGAATTTTTAATAATGTTGGAAAGGTATATTTTACACAAGCGACAAAATTTTGCAAAATAAAATATTCTGATGGTGGAATACCGAATTCGAACACGCGATCTGACTGGTCAGGTGTCTGTTTATTGCAGCTAGGGCCGCAAATCATTTTTGATTAATTTAATGCATTATTGAAAAAGAACAGTTTTCACCTTTCTGGCATCGCTCTTGATTTGCTGCTGCTGACTGCTCGTGCCATATTTCTCCTGGAAGTCTTCCATTACCTGAAACAAATGGATCATCAATTTAAAATCTGTGTCCAGGCGACAGGAAAACACCCTTAGATATAGCCTTTAAAAGACCCTTAGATATATCCCTTAGGACACCATTACATACAGCTTTAAGGGAAACTTTTAAACATAGCCATTACAAAATGTCATGGTCGTTTGGAAACCTTTCGATGTGGCCTTTGGAAAACCTTCAGATGCGGCCCTTTAGGAAACCCTTAGATATATCACGTTTGTCTATTCATCAACTGCTATTAGCATACCCTTCAGATAGACACCAGGCAGTTTTAAGTGCAAGTTACTTCTATTAAGTATCAAATAATAATTTACACATCATGAAATACATCTCAGTGCAGAGTACAGAAATAGTACAATGAAGACCTAAGATAACAACAAATTGAACTGAAGTGAACATGTACCTAAATGTAACATACTTTTGTTCTTGTAGTTAAAAGAGGAAACCGATTCCTTTAAGATTAGCTGAGTTTCAGTTTTGAATAGGGCACCCATCGCACACTTCGCAACGCCATTGCAATAATTTGTGGGTAATACATCAACTTTCCCATTATCCTAAAGATAGACTTGTATCACAACAAAGCCTCTGCACATGCGTCAATCTTTTCTCCACCTGGAACCCACATGTTTTGTTAAGAAGTCTTATAATAGCTGTGACACGAATTCATTATCAACGATGTACTACCATGTGTATTGTATTCCTTAAATCACATTGATTGTAACTGTTCCACGTAAAGACTCAAAGGTTTTGTCAATGGAAAACGTTATATTTAGCTAAAACCTAATGCTTTACATACAAAAAATCCCTTTGAAGTGAAAGTAAATCAACCGAAAACATTCATATTACATGTAAAAGACGGTTACCGCTTCGGATCATATTTATCCCATGTGGCGAAAAGAAATTTCTTCATAAAAACTTCCTTCACTCGTCTATGGAACGCCTTGAAAATAGTTAATTGTGTACAAAAATGTTTGTAAGACTACCTTTGGGTTATTCGAATTAGGTTTAGTGGATCTTCTGGCGACCAAAATAATGTGAAAATTCGTTGGAAAGTATGTGCTGAAAAACGTAATCTCCCCCCCCCCGCCACCTCCCTTCCCAGCCTTTGCGTCATATTTTGTTCGGCAAGAAAGTAGTGGTAAAAAATTCTGGACAGTTTTCTACTTCTTTTATTTGAGGCACATTTCACTTTTCACTTCAAGTTCACTTAAGCACATTTGATAAATCATCTTCATAAGCAAAGCACAGAAAAGCAGAGAGCTCAGATTAAGGGTTCAAGAGAGTATACCACGATATAAATCTAGAAGAAGAGCAAGGTCACTGTCATAATGCCGAATATTTTAGACAGGAAAGAGGAGGAGATTCAGGTACAGTTCATAATAATGTTCCATCCATGAAGGTCAAAGGGTAAAACGTGCATGCAAAACCAATGCGCAGAACAGCATAGGGAGCCTATTTACCATTTCTAACTTAACCATAGCTATAAACAACTAAACTGTCAAATGTAGTCCCCTCCGGAAAATGGCTTCCGGAGTTTTTTGCATTACATGTACCACTCCACAACATAGAAATCACGTAGAGTTTCCATTTGGCAAACCTAATTTGAACTACAAAACTACGGAACTACTTTTCTGGGAAGAACAAGAATACATACATAAACACAAATGGGGATCATATCAAATTTACCTCCACTGCATCAAACACTTTAGTTTCCTTGAAAAATCAAATTCAAATGATATAAAAACTGGGGGAATGATTGAACAGGAAAACCTTTCTAACAAACTTTTTGTTCACTGTAAAAAAGTACTATCCCAAAACAAAAGAATGGTGACGTATGAGGGCTAACTATGAACACTAGCCAATATGACAATCTATTCATGCCGTCAAGACATGCTCAAGCCCCCTATTAATATTCAGCCAATGAGGCAGTCACAAGCTAAAGCCTTTGCATAACTATTCCATGTCAGTTAATCATCATACTTGAAACAAACAGAGATGCAGATGCGTACACACAACTCAACGTTTTCTCACCTCATTCTTCTCCTGGAGAATAACAACACTTCACGAGATAATATATTTATTTACATCCTTGATATTTTACGCCATACCCAACAATATTTCACATATATGACGACGTCCAGTGTTATGGTGGGAGGAAACTGGTCAGAGTCCTAGGGATACCAAAGACTATCCGCAGGCAGCTGGCAGACAGGCATGATATCTATTTTTAGTACTTATTATTACTACTGTTATTATCATTATTATTATTATTAGTAGTAGTAGTAGTAGTGCAGGTTGTAATAGTGGTAATAGTGTGTTATAACCACATCTACCAATAATGGAACTACAAGTAGGCTATTGCAAATACTTTATCTATCTGAATGTGCCGTCAAGGTATAGTATTGCCTTTTGCCGGATGGGTTTCTTTCGGAAAACACCACAGCTTTAAATCTAGGCGTTAAAAGCGACATTCCTTTACCGGCTGTCAACAAAAATGGGCATTCCATGCGCAAGGTTTAATACAAACTCCAAAAAAAACTGAAAAGGCGCATGGAGTTAAAAACAGGATGGATTCATGCAAAGAGATGTGGTTATATGTTGTCATAAATCAGATATGTATCATAGTTCCTCTTTGATTCAAACTGTTCATATACCCAATGTTGCAATGTTATTCAACAGAATGAACATATGGCCCCCAGCCACTTGTTAAGCTGAATTAGACACAATTATGAAGTAGAATTCCACAGATTCTGAATAATCCGTTCGTATTTACCAAAAAGACAGGTGTAACCACTGCACATTAAAACAGGTGTTTGATGGAATATCCTTGACACACTAGTTTTTGCAGTAATAAATTGTGACTGATTGACATCATCGCACAATAAATGGTAGAAGGCGAGATATGTGCACGCCATTTGCCTGGCCCATCAGTATACTGTTACGAAAATTTCGAAAATCTTACACGAGCTTTTAATCTTCTTGTCAGGATTTTTGTCAACAGGCATGTGTACATACATATAGAAGTGAGAATTTCAGTGCTTATACTGCAAGCAGCCAGTAACTTTCCCTCACTCCAGTGGGTAAAAAGTTCTGTATTTCGGATCGGGAAATTTGAGTTCAACTCCAATCGTAAAAACAATAAATCCTTAACCTATTACACCCCAGTTATGTTTGTTTCAATATCGTCATAATGATTATTTCGTTATATACAAAAAACAGGGCCATGGATACTATGTCAAATAGCTGCAGGGAAAAATCGCAAGCCTGAATGTTAGATCAGAACGCACGCATTCATTCATCAATACAACAGCAGTAAAATCACGGGACGTACCTGTACAGGTAAGGTGGAGGCCGACATGACGGAGCTGACCGAGGACACCATCACCTTCATGTGGGTGGGGTTACTGATGAGAGGTCCCAGAGCGGTGGAGAAATCCTGGAACAAGGAAAACGGTAACATACACGTAGGTCAACAACAACAACGGTGGCAAATCACACCAACATTCATGTGGGCGGGTTTACTGAGCGGCTAAGAAGTCCTAATACTAAGTAAAGATCAATAGTACAGGTCAACAAATTCAATGGCAAATAATCCCTTATTGTATTAACACTGCAGAAATCCTGATATCAGGCAAAGAGCAACTCAAGTCAACAACAACGGCACCAGGGTGTATAAATATCACTTTCAAGATACACGTCGGGTTATTTGCTGGTCAAGGGACCCGATCACTGATGAATTCCTGAAACCAGGCCAATGATCACGTACATCACCAAATAACAACAACAGCATAATGCTCCGAGTATCACTTCACTGGAAAAAGAGTCTCCTTAGATGAGAGCTAGCACAAAGGATTTAAAGATCTTTGGAACCACGCAAGCATAGTGCAATAGGCCAACAACAGCTCCATGAGGTCATTCACATTACATGTTCTATATCTTGGCATGCAAAAACTGAAGTCATTTAAAAGCCGCAAGCGATCAGAACGGCGACTTAAGAAAAACTATTTAACCGTGAGAAAAATGTGCAAATTGGAGGTACATGTAATTATCATACACGCTGCCATTCCAAGATATGCAAACAGTTTTGTTTTTTTCACAAAATTATAGAGATAAAAGGTAAGAAATAATATAACTGTTTGCTTGATCCATTGTTTTATTTGGATTTTACTGTTTTGGTTCAATCTCAGCGGTGTTTCCTTGTACAAAAAGTGGCGTTCTGCCAGACGACACAGCCATCTATGATGGACCACCGATGAAACACGTGTTGCTATTGTGATTTGCTCACCACCAGTGATCTGGCCAGGATATCCACTTTATCCGCCTCGTCAGGAAACTTGGAGGGATCCGGCTGGTAGTAGGAACGGAAAAAAACCTACAACAACAACAACACCAGCGACGACCTCAGTTTTCTATATCCCTTGAAATTTTCACTTCCATTCACATTACATTCCAAATCGCTACTTTGCATCGTGATTTGGATGAATATTAATGCCACACTAGCATATTTCAGACATATCCTGGCGATAACACCATACTTAGCTTAATGCGTTTACGTCGTGTACGAGACTGAGTAAATATATATCTGGTAATATTTTTGCAGGTGTATGTCTCACTAGGCAGACAGCTTTTTTTTACTCTGCTTACCTGCAGAAAAGGCAAACAAGCTTCAAATATGTAATGCAGACTGCCGTGATGTTTGTGGGCTTCTGATTTTTCATCCGAACCACTGAAAATAAAAGTAAATGTGGAGGTGTTATGATGAATTAGGCTGCGACAAAATCTCAACCAGTGGAAGCAAATAATACATTCAGCCATGACCAACAGCTACATGTACGACTGCGTGTAAATAAACAGTCAAAACAGTGTAGCAGGGCCACATGGGTTGCTTCAATGTCTAGATCTTAAACAGACGGAGGGTTTACGATATGCCCGTCATGATAAAGTAAGTAACAAACAATGCCATCAGGTTTGGTGCTGGTGGTGAAGGCATTCTTTAAATGGACTGTTGATCCAAAAAGGGCCATAAGGTAGGTTGCTGGTTTTCTCTAAGGTTCTGCTTTGGTGTTACAGACAAAAATCAGCAAATTTTATAACTCTAGGTGACTCAGTTACCCACGAATAGATGGAAAGAAGAATTTGCCACAATTACAAATTATTCTTTTTAGAGCAGGAGATTAAACACCGTGAGTTGCACATTAAGATGGACTAACCCTCTTTGGAGGTGGTCCTCAAAAACACGGTGTGAGCCATCATTTTTGCAAATCTAACGACATATATGGGCCGTCAAGAATTAATTCTTCTGGATTGTGGATTACCTTTTTCCAAGGATGTATGCAACATATCATAAGATAACTGTTGAGGACATTTCAAAGTTGAGTCATTTAAAGACTTATTTTAGTAACTTGTGACTCTCTTGTATCCACTGACGTTGGCACAGGCAAGAGGTCGCATGACCTATCTCACGAAGAACTCTATGGGATCATCAGGCTCTCAGACTGCAGTGGACTAACCTTTCTGACGGGGAACACTTTGGAAGCCCAGATCCAAAGGCGACGATGGACAAACCTTTTTGACGACGGACTTTTTGGTACCATCAGACCCAGAGACTACAAAGGACTAACCTTTCTGATGAATAACTCCTTGGAAGCAACAAACTTAGAGACTAACCTTTTAGACGGCGGGCTCTTCAGCAGCTGCTTCACCATCGCTTCACTTGTCTCGCTGAATTCCGTCAGCTGCTTTAGAACCGAGGGCAAGGCAGACAGCAAATCCCACACCATGCTGAAAGAAATTAACACAAACAATCACAGATTTCGTACATAATTGTAGACAGCAAAGACGCCAGCATCAATGGTTGAAAAAGCACATCTCCAACATGACCAGTCCTTTCATCAAAAGAAAAGCATCCAAAATATCATCTTAAATTTCACTGTACGGTATACATGTTTGAAACTAAGAATACCTTCCCTAAATTTCTATAGTGATATATCTATCGCTTAGGGTACATAAGCCCTGATAAAATTACACAAGTTATACAAAGTTGGTCATCTGCGAAGTAGATAATACACTAAGGTTCTAGTTAGGTTCCAGAGAGTTTCCGATGAGGTTGCAGTGAGGTTACCTATCGTGAGGCAGATCTCCAGCGCCACTCTCTATCATCCCACTGGCCGTGTTCAGGTACACCCACAGCAGGAACCGTAAAAATGGTCGCTTCAGATTGTTGCTGATGGACCCGTTCGTCAAGATCTCCAGTAATTCCTCGATAGTGAATATCGTCTGGCAGATCGATTCGATAAACCTATTCTCCCCCTGGTAAAATAAATCATACATTTTGAACTGTTTCAGATCTCTACATTTTCACTTTCGGTTTGCGCCTCGGAGATTTTGGATGAAATACTTGTAACAAAGTGATGGTAACAAATCTTTAACTTTTGATGTCATTGGGTACATTTTGCAGAGAAATGGCGACCGGGTATCTAACCAGAGGTACCCACGTTCTCTACCAATTACCTTATCATTTTAATCTACAAATTGCAATCGAAGCCCACAATAAACCACGGGCCAAATAACTTAGGCTCAAATTTTTGAAGCGGGAAAGTTAAAACATTAAAATTAGAATTGTTGCCCCATTATGCTGGGAAATGCTTGCAAAACTTTGACTCCGCAATATGCTGGTTGTTGTCAACCACAACACAAAAGTGACCACGCAGACAATACGCTGACACCTAAAGAAGAATGAAAGATTTTACCTCTGCGCAAGTGGCCAGCATATCCACGAGGGCGATAAGATAAGTGAGTGTATCCCCTTTTCCCGTCAGTAAAATCTCTTTTCTGCCAAAACACCAAAAACAATTATTTACAAACATTGCTTCAGCAAAGGTCCTGGTTCAGACAGCAGTTTTCAACTCACAAATACTCAAATGGCTTTCAATTTAGTGACTAACTATACAATTCTTAACAACTGAATGGAAAGGAATCATAAACTCACGAGACAGCTACAATGTTGCAAATAAGGGCTCTATTTTGATAGCCCTAGTGCATGAAGTTTCGAAAACGTTTTGTAAATTTGATCCTTCATAGTTTAAGCCTCGTTTGGACTGCCGGAAGTTATGACCCGTACCTTTTGCCTCTTGGCTGATCAATGACGAACGCCACCTCGGACCTGTACTGCATGAAGTACTTCATCACGTAAGCCTGGTTCCTCTTCAGCGGAAGGTCCAGCTCCTCCACCTTCACCACGGCGTTCAGAAGATCCAGGAATTGTGGTGCCTTGCTCAGATGCTCGGCAGCCAAAGTCATGATCTTCTGCACTTGTATGGGCAGAATTCTCATGCAGCAGTTCTTGTTGCCAGTGAACACCTGAAAAGGAATTGTATGTTGATTTAAGCTGTGAACATTTGAAACAATGGAGAACATAACCCGGATAAAACAAGTCGGCCCAAATTCAAGTATTGCACACTAGTGTGCTTTTCTGTGATATAAATGTTTAGGTTTTACGTAGCACTGAACAATTATTTCTTTTATATGACGACAAGGAGTCCTTAGAATGTAAATATACCGTGTTTTCTTGTGACATAGCGAATCCATGCTGCCACTGGAGTATCACGCCGAAGACACCAGACATGACAGTTTACCCCGTCACATTATTCTGAAACCGTGCCTATCAGTCCTGTTTCCTTGCTCTAAACTCTCAGTAAGAGATAGTCTGCAAGCACTGCAGCGTAACATCAGAGACTGGTGGGTTTTTCCACATTTTGGACCGTCGTGAATGGGCGTCAAATCACACCCTTGTGGTGAGGAAATGGTTTTGCTATACACGTGTCTCCATCGGACGTCATTCATGGGATTTTATAATGTGATACGGATTATATGTATTTATTTATTTATTTGATTGGAGTTTTACGCTTTACTCTTAAGAATATTTCACTTATACTGCATTATGGTGCGAGGAAACTGGGCAGAGCCAGGGAGAAACCCCACAACCATCCGCAGGTTGCTGGTGAATCTTCCCATGTACAGCCGGAAAGGAAGCCAGCAGGAGCTAGACATGAGCTCAAAGCGACCTCAATTGTGAGAAACACCTGGATCATTTCGCCGCACTGGCGCGGTAGCCCCCTTGACTACAGAGGTCCCCGAGGATATATAATTAGAGCCATTAAAAACAACATTGGTAGCGCGTGTATTGTACTCAGTACGAACGAGACACCCAAACAAACTGTTTGGGTTTTTCTAGTCAGATGATGAGTGGATGAGGTGATTAATAATTTGTAGTATATATAATACCTCAGAAATGCATTCTACAATCAAAAAATCCCTATTTACTTAGTCGTGAATAGCCGCAACAATTTGTTTGGGTGTCTCATTTGTACAGCACTATACTATAACGGCCATGCTGCCAGACTGCCTGTTGGAATCGCTGAATAGAAGATAACGCAGAATATGGATCTGAGAGACTATATCTGACAAGCCAAATATATGTTTTAAATTTGCGCGATGTAAATATGGACGGTCTAAATTAACAAGTGTTATAAATATACTTTACCTCCTTCAAGGCATTGGCCATTTCCGGTTCCGCTCCCTTCACACCAAGAATGAGGTCCAGTCTGTCAAACAGACGGCGCTGCACCACGGGATTGCCACGCGCCATCACACGTAAGAGGTCAAAGGCCATCTTGAAGACAGTTTGTAGACCTTGGTATTGGTCCTGAACAGAGAATTATTAAAAGTAGCCATTAAATCTTAAGAAAGACAGTATTAATCAGCATGTTGCAAAATCCTGACATGAGAAGTTGATTTATTTGATTTATTTACTTGATTGGTGTTTTCAGCCGTAATCAAGAATATTTGACTTTTACGACGGCGGCCAACATTATGCTAGGAGGAAGCCGGGCAAAGTCTCAAAGTATGAAGGGGGAAACCCACGACCATCAGCAGGTTAACTGAACGATAAAGATAAAAGATCGCATAGAAGAAATTAAATTTTTACTTATTTGTTATCTTCTGTGTGGAAAACATAAATATATTTGACCGACAAATTAAAAACTGCAGGTCAATCGTTCAACTGGAAAAAAGGACTTATGATGAAAAGAATTACTTACAAGAAGTCTGATATCAACATCCTGTGTCAAAATCTGGAAAATGTCCTCAATAATACCTGCAACAGATTAATAGATAAAGTATTCAATTTATTCGGATTAATTTAGGACAGCTACCTGGTCGCCTACATACGTTACCGTGGCGCCCAGCACTGGTCTCATAAATGTCGACGGTGAAAATTTCACTAAAACTAACAGACTGAACCCTACCTTACATTTGGTATGTGCCGACTGCTTAAGTCAACCGGTTTGTCAAAATGGCAAAGCCAGCACCGGTAAACCATCTTTCAACAGAAATCAAGCCGGTTAAAGTTTTGAACGGAACTTTTTGAGCCAACGTCGCCATGAAATTTGAATTTGATCCCATCCTTCACATACTCATGCGCTGTACAGAGTATGTGTAGGGTGGGATAAAACTTTCACGGCCTATCGCCTGCCGGAAGTTGGGATTCAAGACATGGCGGACGTTGGCACGAAAAGCCAGGTTCAAAAGCTTAAAGGGCTGTATTACTGTTGAAAGATGGTTTGATCTCGCCAGCTTTGGCGTTTTTACTTTCCGGTTGATTCAAGGAATCAGCTCATACCAAATGTAAAGTAGTGTTCGAGCTGTTATTTGTAGTGAAATTTTCACTGTGCACTTCTATGGAGCCGTTGCTGGGCGCTACGGTATATGTACCTAGGTGACCAGCTAGCTGTGCGAGACAAAATATGTTTGGTAAAGAGCAAATTGTGGTTTGAAAGTGTAGTTTCATCGCTTTTGCTCCGTTTTGAAAATCAATCTGTTAAATTCACAGTACATTATATTTGTGAGTGGTTGTGGAATAGATTTCGCAATCGCATAGCGAAATTCAAATACACGAATTTGGAGAACAATGCATGAGCGCCGTCATACTATTAAAACAGCTCCCATAATTGTAATCCGTATCAAGCTTTGAACTTACAGCATGCTAATAGATTTTACCATAATTGCAGATGTATATTATTTTACCATGATTGTACAAGATAGTCTGATTCATGGGGTGACGCTCTTCCGGGTCGTCGTCAAGGCAACAGAGGTCAATAAGTTCAATGAGTATTTGGATCATCCGTTCTGTTTGCTCCTCGCTCATTTTGGCCGTCGACAGGTGGCGCAGGGTTGGCATGATTTTTCGGACTTGATATAGAACTGACATGGACTCATCTGTCAGCAGCACCTGAGTGATCAAAGATAGGGCTTTAATGAACATGTGTCCTAGTGACCTATAAGTGACGAATGTCTACTCAATCAGCCATTTTTGTTTTTTCTAAAAGCTGAAGTGTAAGGGACATAATAATTTTCCAGTCGACAAAGGTTTGCGTCAGGACAATTTTACTATTAAATCAGCGCAATTAGCCTTACACAACAGTTGCGTTATCAGATTTCTCAAAGCGAATTTTTTGAAATATGACAGGTTTCACATGTAAGAACGAAAGTAAATAATTGCGATAATGTCCAAACAGTCTGAAGAGTGGTATCGCCTTCAAATTTTATGCTGCATAAACTATGCTTGTTTATAATGACTTTGTAAGAGCCCTGCATTTTTCTTACCTGAGCCTGCACTGCCCTTTGGAAAAGACTCTCGTGTGAGGAGTAAAAGCGACTGAGTAACTTCATGGATTGTGTCACCATATAGTCGTATTCGTAGTTAGAAAGGTCCTACACGCATGAAAAAAAATTAGACGCAATTCTAAGACGTATATGTAGTAACGGAAGTGGAGAAAATACTGTTACTGGTTACTACATGGTAAAACCATTTACACTGCATACACGTTTATGGGTGTAACAACATAACGGTTATCTGACACCCCAAGTTTAAAAAATGAAAAGCTTTTTAAATCTTTAATTCAAATATGAAACAAATAAAACAACACAACACAATGAATCCGAAAGAGAGCCATTCCTTAGAAACAGTGATACACATCGAGATAAGAAAACCACAATAAAGTGTATGTAGTATAACACACAGTTATGATACTTGCCTGTTTGCACTGAATCCAGTCCTAATCTCTTAGCTCACTAAGTTAAGCCATTAAGTTACGTGTGCGGAAGTATTGATTGCTACATCAATGGAGAGTCTGGATTAGTTGTCTTAAAAGGAAATGTTACCTTCAAAATTCCCGCTAAGTCAAACCCTTTGAAAATAGCAGTCGACTCGAACAATTCTTGGATGGATCGTCTTACACTGGGCAGAACTCTGAAATAACAGCAATAACAGATACAGGCCAACGACGAAGACCGGTTAAACTGCCCCTTGGATGGAACAGATCGCTATATAAATAGATTAGTTGTTCTGACCGATATTCTGCATAGATGTAGTCAGTTTAGATATTAACGTATTCATGACTCGTTAAGAACTTACACAGGCATTTGCATTTACACAGGCGTTATACTTAGGCCAATTGCAGTGATTACCTAATTGTTTTCAAATGTTTGGTCATAGATCTCAACCAAA
The DNA here is from genome assembly GCA_016165875.1 of Acanthopleura granulata. Taxonomy (NCBI): domain Eukaryota; kingdom Metazoa; phylum Mollusca; class Polyplacophora; order Chitonida; family Chitonidae; genus Acanthopleura; species Acanthopleura granulata. Next base: position 16,550,232 of record JABBOT010000011.1, on the reverse strand, counting down.
AACACAGTTATCTACAAAACCTAGTTTATCCACTTGTTGAACTGTGGCTTTACTTGCGACTAGAATAAACAGTTGTGGCTTATATTGTAGAATAGTGCATTTGAGACCCAATTAAGCCATATCCAACGCCGAAGTGAAAAAAAATTTCACTACAAAACGTTCCCAATACCTAAAGTGGTCGTCCAAATCAAAACTGTCGTGCAGCAGGGGAGCTAACTCTGGGGGAGAAACGTTCGGTTTCTGTGCCTCGTGATAAAGTTGCTTAAATTCGGCAACAAATCCCTGAAATTAGAAATCGATTTTAACTTGATTTCAAGACACTTTTAGTCAAACAACAATGAAAGAAAAACACAAAACCAATTATCATGAGTATTATTTCTAATTAAGATGATTATATATATAGGCTAAATAAATATTTATTGATTCTGTTTTTCCATGAACGTGTCGGTATCTTCTTGATATTGATGAAAAATAGCATATTTTTATGTGATATTGAGATGTTTTTTTGTTTTCCAAATGAACATGACCTACAATTTCACCCCAAAGAGTACATTTTAGAGGTAAATAAATGTATAAATATTGCTTTTGGTGCTAAAAACTAAATACAGCCAGTAGGATATCATCTTAGATGTAACTTCCAAGTAAACCTCGGAACACATTCCCAAGATCAGTAAAGCTCTCAGAATATGGTGAAATGTCCAACTTAGTTGTGGCCGAAATTTTAAGTGACTTAAAGCAGACATATAGGAGATGTCATATACTTACTTCGAGTCTCGTGTTGAAACTGAAGTTGAAAAACAGATCCAACACTTCCATAGCTCTGAAAAACAAATGGTGAGCGATTATCAACGGGTTTTCAAATGGTGCTGACCCTGGTAAATGTGTTTGGTGAAATCACAAAAAATGTGTCACACTGATGAAGATAGGTGAATTCAGGTGAACGAATCAAATCGAACGTATATGGCTGATGACATGGGCTACATGCTACATGTATGGACAAACGCTGGTTACATGTATGTGTGGATAGGTGTTAACTACAGTACGTATACATGTAGACAGACGCTGGCTGTGTCATAACACTGGGCTACCGTACTTAAAGAAGATACTGAATTGCAAAATTGGCGTTTCCTTGTACCTGAATTTAGCATCCACAATGGCCTTGGTTTCAGGGCTGGGCTTGAATCTGTCTGTGGATCTGTAGTGGTGCAAGACCTCTTTGGCATCCACGCCTGGGGAAAACAAAAGGTTCAAGTCCATACGCTAATATAAAATCGGAAATGTTTCTTGTCCCTTTGCTAATGAATTTAATTAGTTATCAGTGCATTACTCAAAAGTCCCTATCCTCTATTCTGGGTGTGTCTTACTGTGACTAATATTGTCCCTAAATCTGTCTATTGTAATATTAATGCATTACGAGGGAGAGCCCTCAGTGAAGACAGTAACAATTTATTGTCTTTATAAACATAAACTAAGAAACCTTAATGACCTTGAAAAACAAAGACCAAGGTGACGGGGAAACCAACAGGTTTCATCCCATAGCTTATATGGAGTTGCGGGAGAGTCCTCAATGGAAATGTTAATATTCCTTTAAGTTTTTAAATGTCACTTAAATAACCCTAATGACCTTGACAAAAGTCACAGAAAAACCAGTAAGGTTCTTTCCATTTTGGTGAACTTGGCTGCATCTACAAGCATTCAAATGATCAGTGCTTCCAAAGCAATGGACAGCTGGATGGCCCAACCGATGGACTGACGCCAACAGCTACAACAATGGCCGAATTTTGGCCGAGATTGAAATAAATGTGTACAGTATAAAATCAGGACAACAAACCCACCTTTTATATGAGGGTACGGTTTGTCGTTTCTGCCATCGAGTAAATCCAGAAGCGGTCCCAGCAGGTTGCTGATGTCTTCCTTCTTGTCGTAGAAGCCGTATTTGACCAGGTAGCTGATCAATCGTAACACCTGTAATCATTTTGGTTCATATGTATTACGTAAAGCTTATAATTAATGACTGATTGTTGTTTGACGTTACACTTATTTGTCAGTAATACGATGCATGACATGGCCAGCATTTTATAAGCCGGCAGAGGAGCCCAGACAGATCAGAGTAAACCATCGACCATTAAAATATTTATATGTTTATTTGCTTGGTGTTTTACGCCGTACAGAAAGAATATTTCATTTATGAGAGGGCGGCCAGTATTATGGTAGAATCAAACCGAGCCTAGACTTCTACCCACGACCAACCGCATATTGCCAGGTAGGGCTATATATATGACCGGCGAGGAAGCCAGCCAGGGGTGGATTTGAATTCAGACATGTAGCGACCGCGTTGATGAGAGGCTCCTGATTATTTGTGCGTATTACATGTAGTAAACTAATCCCTTAATTATATTCTCCAAAACTATTAAATGCTATACCAGCTCCATTTTAATGGTACCGCCGGACGCTAACCCGTTGCTTATACATGACAAATGACAGGATGCACAAGTATATCAAATGTAACACATCAAAGGTGCCTTTGATGAAGTCAGGTGTAATTATTTCTCTAATCCATGAAAAGAGTGATAGGATACATGGTGTGAGCATTTGATTTTAAAAAATAGGTATATCTTCATTATATTTTCCGACCGTCTTTCCATCATCATGGCTTACGACAGATGAAGTTGTCAAATTTGAAAATTAGAAGCAGATATGAGGCTGTAATTTACGTAATCCTTAATATTTCAATGATATAATTTCCATTCCGTGAACTTGATCTTCCCTGTGAACAACCGAGCGTCGTTTCAGTTTCGGCATGCTCCAACTTTTCTATGTTTTATGGTATATTATCCTAAGAGCGTGGTATACACTTATCATGCGATCGTCGACAATGAGGCATGTGGATATTCGTCTGTTAACGAATGACGTTTCTGCAGTCTCACGATCAGATTTACTACATTGGTATGCAAAAGTCATATTTACACGTAAATATATCATATTTACTCGGAAAAACAACACAGAGTCCAGTCACGGATGCGGGTCATTTACACCTACATACATAGCTGATAATACAGTCCGTCAATCAGTAAAATACTCGGTTTCTTCTTTAAATTCAGGCATTGATATATACAGCAGCTGTCTTAAGAAATCAAGATACTGAGATATGTTCCTTCGCTAAAACACAACGCTCACCTGCTCCACCAACATATTATGACCAATCAGTGACGCCGTCATGTCGTGATTAGCATCCAGAAATCCTGTTATCCAATCACGTAACTGAGTGAATGCTCTCGTTGTTACACGGCTTTTCATTGGCCCCTTTAAAACCCCAAGAAAATGCAATCATTTTGAAAGACTTAGATGTAAATGCATGATGACCAGGGTAAAATGGTACAAAACCACACAACTGAAAACTGAGCTACGAAACCCTAACGAGAGTGAAAATTGGAATTAACTTCTAACCATTCAAGGGTAGAGAGGCTTATGATTCGAGGGGAATTGAGCACTGAGAGGAAACAATCATCTTCTACCAGCTTCCAAAACAAACCCGTTGTCTCATAGTCTACCTAAAGCTGGAGTAGTCAAGTTGTTGGTGAGTTTTTGTGTTGTCGATACAGTACCACCTTACGATGTGCACTTGAAGGGACACTTATCACAGCGTTGTGTTTACAACCACTGACTGTTTCCGAAATCAAAAATAATACATTAACATGTGTTAGCCGAATTTGTAGCTAAGCTGTTAGCAACAGAATTGTGCATACAGATACATCCAAAATTTTTCTAAAAGTATCAGTTCAGTGATGTCTAACATTTGGCCTTGAATGTGAAATCCAAAACTATCAACTACAATGTCTGGACTCACCGATTTCCCGGCAGCCGCTGTCAGCGGTCTGTTGTCCGTCTTGTCCTTGCCTACGTCATCATAGATAAAAGTTAGATTGATGATGTCCAGCAGTGAGAAATTCTCCCCGACGTCCACGAACAAAGCTGCGATAAAGACAAACATCCCACATACATGCAGGTGCATTTACCTAAAGCTGTCAACAGTTGGAAACTTTCATGCAAGCTTCCGCTTAAAGAGAATTTATGACAGACGTTACTGATTACAAAGCAGAGTGCAAACTATAATTAGATACCGCTAAGAAATTTCTTTGAGTAAATTACTTAATCATTGTTTCGGTCACACAACTATAGTGTCTCCTTGTAGAAGGCCGGTAACCATGGTGACTTAATTACATTGCTGCCTTAGTTGAATTACACCCCAAAGACCCCCGTCATGGCAATTGGTACTGGGCAGACCCACATTTGGCGTATCGTGTGATACTGAGCGCCAAGATACGGAGTTATCAAGATTGCCGGTTTGTACGTCCTGACTACTTATTGTCGGACTTGAGATCAGGTTCGAGATCAGAAACGACCTAAAATTACTTGTCCTAATGTTACAGAATCATCAGTTCTTCACTGACAGAAAATACAAATTTAATATTATCCATAATGTGGTCATAGTATTATGATTTATTTATTTATTTGATTGGTGTTTTACGCCGTACTCGAGAATATTTCACTTATACGACGGCGGCCAGCATTATGGTGTAAGGAAACCGGGCACTATTGTCATGATTCAGTGACAACAACGTCATGCTAAATGGAATGAGGTCACAGTATTATCATTCCTCATTCAACGATCACGACAGTCTAATGATACCTGTATATGTTTCATTGATTGTGGTATTATCTTTCAGTGAAAACAACAACCTCACTTTACCTAAATTTAAGAACATACCAACAACAGTAATAGCGAAATACATAGTCAAATTTACCAATGCTCCAATTTCCAGTATGTCTTTGGTTTATTCACTCTCCCTGATCTGGTTTCATGACACCAAACACACTAGACCTATATGTCCGTACATCATATTAACAAACACTCAAGTGATTGACAGAGCCACACACTGGAACAAACTGTTATTAAAGAAGCAGTAGCTGTAAAACAGAAACAGCCAGAACTAAACCATGGCATCAAAGCTTGTGGGGAACTGTATGTGTTGAAATAACCTAGCCTCGTGCAAGCTCTGCCTTGTTTTATTTTGTTTGTATTCCCTGCATCATTGTTACCCCACGCCCCCAACGCACTCCCGTCTATTTCTCTGCTCTGTTTCCGTCTACATGTACATCGTTTCCCCAAGATTGCATGCGTCCACTACCAGCCTGCTATTATGTTCATGTTATGTAATCATCACCACCATTCATGTGTCAGCCTACCAGGCTTGTAATTTCTGGAATAAATGTAACCCCCTCCCCCCTACACACACATGTAACATGCAACATGTATATAAGCCTGTACGATCCTTTACTGTAGATATTTCCTGATCATGACACAAACTATCGAGCCGAACTACAGATTGACGATATAATGACGTCAATATTCGGAGTTACCTTCGTTCTGTTTTACGGTGAATTGATCTGCGGAACCACTGGAAATCTAACTTTTAATGAGGTCACAGTATTGTCAACCGTCACTTAGTGTCAATGACAACGTCACGTTTACCTATAATGAGGTCACAATATTTCGCCCTCAGCTGGTCAGGTAGCTCCTGATTGGTCAGACAGATGAAGGCCTCCTCCCAGCTTAGGTACTTCAGCTCTGTTGTAATCACCCGGATGCAGTTTTCATTTCGTCCCTGATATAGACAAAAATATTTATTTATTTGAATAAACAAATATATGTATCTTCAAGGACCACAAGTTGATACTGTAAAGAATATTAGTTCATAAGAACAGTTCAGGACGGATGAGATATCCCCAGAAGAAGGTCTACAGGGTGGCTAGCCTAATATGCTCGTCACAACAAGGTAAGCAGCGATGTTTGTTTTTAAAAAAAACATGGGCCCCCGCAAAAACCTAAGTTACATTACCAGTTCCCAGGGGCATCATTACTGAGAAGAAAATCTGGAATTTTGACTTGAAGGAGCAGTATTCTGCGCGAAATTCTCTTCTGCTAATCTGCTGAGATATTTTAATGTTTGGCTCACATATACATGCATAAATCAGGAGTGGTGAAGACTTTTTGATAGCTGATATTATATTACTGAATAATCAGTCAAGACGTTTTCTTCCCGGTTATTGTAGTCATATGAAGTCACGATACATTATTCCAGTGAGAACGAGAAATCAAACTGACTTTCTATGCTTGACTGTGAATTACATAACACACTTATCGGTAAAACATTTCCTGAAGAGAAATCGCTCATCCGATAAAAAGTTGTTGTCGCCTTGCGTTAAGTGAATGGTCCATGCTGAAATATGGAATGTAAAAAATTTAACCGACGGATTGACAGACAGATCGACTTACAAACGGTTTCCTAAAAGGCGTTTACTCACATAGCAAAGCTTTCCAAAGAGGTCCAACTGATGTTCAAGAAACTCAAACTGTTCATCTTCGCTGTCTGCGGACTGGAAAATGAGTGAAGAGTTACTGACCGGGTGATGAAAGCAAATCCATCCGCCCTAACCAAGCAACGGGGATGTGAAGGGTTGGGTTTATTTAATTCAGTTGTACAATTCTGATGGACATGCACCAGACAAGCAATTTTTAGTCAAGCTAAACAACTTAAATTGTGTGTTCGATTCTCAAACAACGCAGTATTTTGAGGTTTTTTTACCAGATTCCGAAAATTTATAGATGAACAGAAATTGATCTAATACTTAGTGATATTTGATCCCAAATTTTGCTGAAATTATACAAGGACCTACAATAACCAACGTGTAAATTTCATAGTGTTTTTCTGGCTTTTCGTATATATGCAGAAATTATTTAAGAAGTAGAATGAGAGAAATCCGTAGTATTTCAAGACATTTCGAAGTTTCTGTTATAATATCCGACAATCCGTCGTAGTTTCAAGACATTTCGAAGTTTCTGTTATAATATCCGACAAAACAACAACAACAACTACAGTGTCATTAATCGGAGGGATACATGATGTGGTGAAAAACTTTAAGACGCATGTTCATTCTACCATTTTACAATACACGGATCCATACCAAGCACTTCTGTGATATCTGATTATAAATTTTTTTTTCATGCGAATTGAATCCAACAAGGGTTCACGACTCTTGTACAAGAGGAAATGTATTGACAAATCACACACAGAAAGGCTAACTATGGCCATGAGGGCAGAAAACTAGGAGCTGTATTAAAAGAAAGACAAAACTAGCAACAAACAACAACCAACATTGGGATTCAAAACAAAAGTTGAAATCTCCTGTTAAACATGTAAGGCGTGCGCCTACAGACACGTGCAATAGTTCTAGAAACAACAAAACGTTCAAATATTCCGGACAGCTTGGCTGATTTGAACAGTCAGACTGTACGACTATATGTGACTACACTATACACCTGGGAAATGAACAGAAAAGCACAAACTTTACTACACGCAAGCATACTACTATATACCACCTAATACATGTATACATCTTCATGCACGCTATCCCCATAAACACACTCAGGAAATAAACTTGGAAGTTTACCTTTTGCTTTTTCGCAAACTATCCCTTACGCTTTAATAACCAGGAGTTGAGCGCAAAGGATTAGCCTGCATGTATTTACTAACTCTATAACTGAGAGCTAAATAGAAAACGTTAATCGGAACTGAACAGAAAAGCTTAAACCTCACCATATATGTCCTATACCTAGAATACAGGAGTAGTATAACTCCGAAAAACGTAAGCTTCGTTTTGATTCAATGTGTCAGCAATTTATTTTGCTAACATGAGGAGAAATATTAAGCCAAAACGAATATTAAATTGTTCGGACTTACACTACTCGTGTATTATGATAAACCCACCAGTGGCATTTACGGGGTTCTAAAATACAGAAGCTAAAGAGAAAACCACAAACGTGAAAGTAACTCCCCACTGCCCCCCACCCCCACCCCCACCCCATGTAATTCACGATTTTTACAGGTGAGCGATTTTTTAAACACCAGCAAACAGTTAGTTACAGCTGTTTGGTTTCATATTCACAGTTTGGGGGAAACATCATCTAGCAAGTAACACAGCAAACTCAACAGAGTTACAACACCAAAAGCATGCAAGTACTTTGACAATGATTTCTATCCAAGATTCGCCTGCCTTTTCAGCGAGTCGTGAACGCTGCCTGAGTGACAGCTCTTCGGGATTTACGCTCCTCCCCCTTGCAGATTTCGCCCTATTAGATATCTCCATGGTCTGCAAAAGTTAACACTCCATATACAAATTCTATAATGTTCTTATAATTGACATGTGTTACTCATTTTTATTACATCCGTTAGTCATGGTATGAAAAGTGTAATCTGTGTGAATGAAGGTCAAGTACATTAATCCTTCAACGTGGAATGACCTCCAGTTATTTTTAAGTGAATTTCCATCATCGTAACCTCCAGGGGTATGAGACGTGAACCGGGGTAAAATGTTTTCAGTTCTACCCAAACCAGATACAATTCTAAGATACTTTAGCAGCTGTATAAGTGCAAACTAAATGTTCAGATTTTTATAGGGAATCATCAACCTGGAATTCAATTTTGACTAGTCAATGCATTCATCTTTATCCTAAGGCAAACTACATCAATTGCGCACGTGTACCATGTGGCTATTAGTAAGCTCGTTAGAGTTTGAAGCGAAGCCGGTAATGGTATACTGTTCAATTACACAAAGTCAGTACCCATTACCACTTACTCGTTTGGCGAATTCATGCAGCGGGTGCCACGTCCGTGAGTTATCTGTGGACACATATACCACATTCTCGGTCCGGTTTATCACTTGACCCAGCTCAGTGTAAAACACACAGTTCTGAAAAAAAAAGCAAAGTCAGAAATGTAAAATTACTTCAGCAATTTTGTTCTGCTAATCTATGTATTTTAACTGTTCATATGATATACTGTATTTACAAAAATAGGGCAAGAGTTTAAAACCTATACATGTATTTCCTTCGCGGCCACTTTTCTGTAGAGTCATGAATCATAACTTTATTAAGAACTGCATCCATACGGACGACATTACAAAATTCACAGTTTTCTAGATACGTGAACTGTTAGAACATTGGCACTGCGCCATTCCCTCACAGCCGACACGGCTTTTTTATTGTTGCTTAACGTCACAGGCAAGACATCCGAGTGATAGAAGTGATTGTTGCAAGAATCCACGTGAAAATGCCTGCCGTTAATTGTTGGCAACTGGAGCACAACCAACAGTCTTAATTCTAAATTTGATAAAATTCGTTATATTTGAAAATGTTCCTAATGCCTAAATACATGTACAAGTATACGATATTTATACTTTGTTGGATATATTCGTTTCGTCGGGGTATTACGTCTTACTCAAGAATATTTCACTTATACGACGGCGACCAGCACTAGGGTGGAAAGAAACCGGACAAAGCCCGGGAGAAGCCCACATCCATCCTCAGGTTCAGTTTTTATACTATGGAACACCAACAAATTTTTACTTTAAAATTGCATTGTCAATTTAACAAGAAAAAATATTTTCCAACCATTTTATGTGTCAATGTTAAATAATAATCATATATTAGTCATATACCGTTGTGAGTGATATTATTTAAATAATGCTTAAATAACAGGGTTTAATCACATTAATAAGTATGTGTAGAGGTGGACACCATCAAGATTGCTGACAGTATGCTACCCCAAATGAATTCCATTACTGTAAAGAAACAGTGATGCATGTATGCAAGCTTGGGTTTTACGTCGGGCTCAACAAATGTTCAGTTACATGAGGACAAAGTGTCCCTAGAATAAATATATGTAATGTGTCGCCTTGTGGCAGAATGAGTCCATTCCGCCAAAACGCTGCCGCCACAGGAGCATCATGTCGAAGACACCAAACGTGACACCCCACCCAGTCACGTTATGCCGAGATGACCAATCATGTTTCCTTGCTCCAACCCCTCAGCGCTGAACTCGAAGCGAGGCAGCAACAAGTACCGTTTGTAAAATCTTTGGTATAACTTGACCCTGGATTGCTCCCGAGTCCCACAGTCCGAAAACACAGTAATGGGAATGACGATTCACTATCATGTGTGTCCTTGAAGCCACTAAATCACTATTGCAGTAGCCATGCAGAAAATATGCTACAAGCAGCTGTGCATGATATGCTATGTTAAACATCTGAATATACGGATGCTATCAAACAAACATGCCACGGGGTATTAAAACATGCGTAATCTCAGGCTACAGTTGCCTTTCATGGATCGTAATGCTTTTACTGAAAATGTAGAAAATCCTAAATTTGCTTCAAAGCGAGTAATTTACGGTCATTGCTTGATGAATACAGCAACAGTCGTATTAAAGAGTGAGCATTCTCAGTGACTTTATGAGATTAACAATGTTAAATGCATGCCAAATCTAATGAAGATTCGTTACAGGGGTAAAATTGATAATTGCAACCTCTATAAACGTTCCATCTTGTCGCACTGAGATGCAGAAAGTTTAGGTCCGTAAAATGATTCTTTTAGAAAACTCAGTGTGAAATTTGCTCTACCGATTCTTTATCAAGCGGTTCTAAAATGCTACTGCCTACATTATACACTATGCAATGGGGTGGCTGTTGCAAAAGATATATAATTGTCAAAGGATTCATTCAGTGACCTTTCGAATATCCAACACTTCAGCTTTAAAACGGTTTTGCCATACTGAAATCATTCCACAAGAAATGTAGAATCCTTTTTTTTTATTTTACTCCATTTCCGAAACCACACGCATTTCAGATTCAATTTATCTATTGCAGAATTACTGTACTATGATAAAGAACATACATGTGCAAAAGTATAATGTGCAAAAATGTAATGGGCCATACCAGGTAACATTGAGTGTCAACGTATTTTTATATATCATCAAAGTGAATGTCTTTAACGAGGATCTTGAGCAGTTCATCAAATTTACTTACCACAGCTGAGTCAGGATCCTATGTATTTAATATTTGTAATATAGTTTTATGAGCACACAAAAGCAAGATCACAAAGCTTATAATAAATTATTCACAGAAAAACGAGAGAATGCAGGCAAAGAGCTGGGGTTTCAGCTCCACAAGAGAAAAAAAAATCACGAACAAGCGATGCCAAAAACTGTCTTATGGCATAATACTGAAAGCATGCTTTGTCGCCATTGTTCAAGTGAAAAATTCTATAGGATATGGCGTCAAGTAACAATCAAATAAATAAAATAAACATTCTTAAGAGCTATTATAAGATGATCATCACGCTTAAAATTATTTGTTCTGTCGAATTTTTTTAACGCCTTCAGCATCAGGCCCCTGGATCACCAAGCTATCTTAGACTTACGTCAAAATTAGTCGTAAATTGAAAACAGTTTCCTGCATTAAAATTGTGACTCAGCTTCATAAATTTCTATTTAAAGACTAAATGTTGTCCTAGACTTTCTTGACATAAACGAAAATTAGCATTTGGGATCAAATTTAAGTCTAGGATTAGAATCATAAGTTAAGACTTTGACTGTTTGAAGTCTAAGGCAGCTTCGTGATCTGAAAAAACCGAAGTCAGCTGGTATAACAGAACATGAAATCCGAATGGGTACTTTCGGAACATCACAATAAATTTCTGTGGCTTTCTTATATTTGTCGTAAAAGGCTGAACAAAGCATGGCATTTATTAATTGCTACGCGGCGGCACCTAAATTACGACATAGCAAAGGAAGGGTTTTTTTTGTAAAACAAGTGCAGGAAAAGAACTCGTCATTTTTTTTACCTTGCCATCCTGTAGCCAGACTTTGGTGATGAACGATTGGTTGTCAGGAATGGAGACCCCGTCACAGACACAGAGTACACTCAGTAGGTCAAGGTAACGGTAATTCTGAAACATACATAGATAACTGTTTGTAAAACAGAACACGGGATAAAAAGGTATCAAATCCGACATAATTACACCCGTTCTAAGCCGTTAAAAGTCATACAGTTTCAGGAAAAATGACTGACCACACTGATTTCTGATGCATCGATATGATGTGGCAATGTTTTTTTATTGAAAAAATAATAAGAAACCGTCATTATTACTACAGAAAACTGTATTTAAAATCATTTTGAAATTTATTTTTTGAAACGTATTTGAAAAGCATTAAATGCATTTAAACTCTTAAGTTGGCCTTGAAGGGTTACATGGTTAATGTTGAGCATCGGGTACTTCACACAATTTTGTATTTTTGAAAAATCATTCATAAGTTTTACATCGCCAAATTACTGAGATCTCTACCAAAATCTATCCTGACTTTTACTTTTGAAACTGTCCTAGACAGAACAAGGATCACAATGGGGATGATTGGTATCGGCGACATCACGAAATTATCAATCCTCGGTCTTGTCCATGTATTTGCGATTAGAAAAGGTCTAAGAACTCTGAGAACAGCCCTTTGAAAGGGTCCTTAACACACACCTTGACGTCCCTTTTAATCCCGTAGATCCACTGGTAATTTTACGTTATACATAAATAGTAAACTTCGAGAAATGAAAGATTCATTTTGCCTTAATCACATAAGAGCCTTGTGTTGTATCGGGATAAAGTACATGAATGTACTTCCAGTTCCGAACACTTACATATGCATGTGTCTCGTGGCTGTCAAAAGTCGGATCTACAGCTATAAAAGCTAAATATTGTACGTAATTTTATATTTCCATTGGTACTTCACCTTGTTCTTTTTGAGCAGTTCAACGAAATGGTTGATCTGTTCCTTAGAGATTCTGTCCACGATTTTGCGATTATCCTTGATAAGTTCCATCGTCATATGTGCGGCATTAAGCCCGATGTCTCCCTGGGGACAAAAGTAAGCAGGTTTAGGCAGCAAGTAAAGCGATCACGATCACGTTAGTTTTGTGGTGTATTGTTAATGAGTGTTTACTTAAAATACGTGTAAATGTCTAATACAGCTGACGACTTACCTCATACTCGATCTGCGTTTGGAAGTAGGGGATGTGTTTGGCTATGTACAGCTCGTTCTTCCGACTGTTCCCCATCAGATAGGTGTATAAAACGTCGTACGCTTCTACAAATACTTTTGTAAGGTGACTGGAAGAATGAACACAAATAAAAACGATCAATCGGACATTTGAATAACAACTATCAGATGCATAGTTCAACAAGTCAAAATTATTAAAAAAAAATTTTTTTTTTTAAATTTATTTCCCTTGGCCATTCTTAAAGCCTCACCCATGAACTGTTTGTGCAAAGCCAGTTAGGCTTATGGCTCAACTGATTGGTTGATTGGTTAACGCGATACTCAAAAAGTTCTCAATTATATGAAGGCGGTAAGATAAGCGGTAGGAGTAAAAACCACGGACCTTCAGTAATTCAAAGACCGAGCCAAGTTAGCGCACTTGAGTATGTTTGTATCCATGTATGCTTGGGGTTTTACATGTACGTTTTACTCGACAATTGTTCAGGTATGTAATGATAAGTAATCCTTAGAATGTATGTATAAACTGTCATCTCGTGGCAGGGCGAGTCCTTGCCGCCAAAGTGTTACCGCCACTGGAACATTATGCCAAAGACACCAGACATGACAAAACGTAAACAGTCACATTATGGTGACACCGGGTTGACCAGCCTGGTTTCCTGGCTCTAATCTGTCAATACTGAGCGCCAAGCAAGGCTGCAGCAAGGACCATTTTTACAGTTTCTGGTGTGACTCAACCCGGGATTGATCCGAGATCTCCCAATCCCGTGGCGGAGAAATTAACAACTAAGTCACGGAGGCAATCTGGAAACAGAAGTGCTCGAGGTAAACCAGCCATCTTTGGCTGTAACATACACTAAACCTCATGTTAGACCACATAATTGTAAGGGGGCTTTTTCGACCAATTATTGCCTCCAAGGTGTCAAGTTCAATGGAAGATGGAGAATCTTGATAATGCCCTGTCCGAGAATTCTATTAAACTCACGTCTCATGTGAACTCTTGATGAAAGGGCGAGCACCTTAAACACTTGATGAATCACTTATAAATGGTGTACTTACTGCTGGTCTTTGGTATGTCTGTAGGGTATCTTCAACAGCCTCACTAGAAGCTCCACGATCTATGTAAAAAATGAACACAAAACATTACATCAGCAAGGAGAATACAACATAAAATAAGTACTTCTAAATAAAGTTCTAAATACACAACTTTTTTATATTCCATATGCTCTATTGGAAAATGCAAATAAGGACACAAGCTTTTTCTTTCGTTTCTTTTTTTTTTTTTTAAATCTGACGACATACAAAATACATGGGCTCACATATGCTGTACCCATGTGAACCAAGAAATAGCCAACAAACGTCAAATGTGGCTGTCTTAACGGTCTTTAGGGCTCTGCTGACCGCCTTTTGTTATATACATATGTATTGTCCCGAGAACAACTGACTGCGATCGGCAGCGCTCGACACTCGTCAGTAAGCGATGTCCAAAAGATAAATTTTGTTAAGGTTTTTTCTACGGAACGGGATATGGTTACGGTTTCTCACACATAAGAATGTGTAGAATTAGTTCTGTGCTTACGTATAATTAATTTGGAATCTACAAAAGAATTTATCATTTAGAACAGTTTGGCACAAATTTAAACCGGTTATTTCACTGGTGCCTTCTCAAGATAGCTATATTGAACTGATGGGCTTTAATCGGAATTGTTTTAAAAACTTTTGAACACTACTAGTGGGTTTTCGAAATGCTAGAAGTGACAGTCCATCGGTCGAACATTCGGGAAAACGGCCACCGACAGCATTGGTATTGCAGATTCCAGAGCAGCAACATTTCAGGTTTATTAAATACTGTGCTCTGGAAGAATTCGTTACTAAATGGTTGTTGTACATTAATATGTGTCTGGTCAATGGTAAGTCAATCAGTTGTGCCAATTCCTCACCCTTAAATTCCTCATAAGCTTCTGTCGTTTCTTGTCGGGTACGCTATTCACGATCATAAAGCTCTTCATTTCTTTCAAGGTCTAAAAGAAACGAAAGAAATAAATATGAGAAAGATATGAATCGTTCTGATACGCCAGGAGTAAACGCTAGAGCGCATCAGTGAGAACAAACTGCTGATCCTTTCCTCGGAGACATTTGCCACTAATATACTGTAAAACAGTTGAATGAAAAAAATGATATAATATTGCTTAAAAAAGACATCACTGAGGTTTGATGTTAACCAGTCTTAACTCGGTTTTTTTTTTCTCCTTTATACTCATCAAATTCAATTTTCTGAGCAATTAGCACCAAATTAACCAATATCGATATAATACAGCAATCGTCCCATAAACTGACAGGGAACATGAACATGTAATAGTCTTTGAATACTGGAATGTAAACTAATATGCTTACGCTGACGAATTCAAACGCCTGCTTAGCGTCTAACAACATGTCGGATTGCTTCTGCAAAATAAAGAACAGAGCCCAGATGTAGAAATCTTTAGAACATGTGCATACAATGTGCATTCGTTTCATGGCAAAACTTCCCCCATTAAATTAATTCGGTTTTAAGCTTTGTAGTCTATAGTTCATTTGTGTCTTACATTGCAAGAGAACAACGGCCGATTTAGTCTTCAAAGCGCCGGAAAAGGTAGTCCATTAAATTAGTACCATTAAAGAAACATTCGCTCATTTGCCCTTGCATTGTTTTCATGTGATTTGTTTTATTAAATATGACGACAACACAACATTTTGAGTAATTCTAAGCCTGTTACATCTTGTAAATTGAAAGTAACGTCATTGAGTTTTCTCTCTCGTTTTTACCTAATTCTGATTTAGCCATGGTGCTCGCTGGTATATACGCTCCTACTCATTAAGCATTTGCATGAACAGTTAAAATAAAACCCTAACTGAGGTAAATTGACAAGAAGGCGTACACGTATTTTACTATCAACTATCAAACTGTCGTTAGTGCTCTGGTGTTAATCTCAATGTAGTAGTCTTTTATATATATTTAGACCATGTATATATCACAACGTAAAAAGAGACAATTTAGCCCAGTGCAAACCTCTGCAATGAGTTTCTGTACGAACGGCACCATTCCAGCCATGTAGTTAAAAATCTGAACGTCATGCGGGTCGACAACTTGTATGGTGAAGGCGTCGTCGTATTGCTTCTCGGGAACGGCTACCACCTGGCGAGAAAACAGAGGACTACATCCATAAATAGTTCAAACGGTTGTGTAGTCAACTAACATGTCGCGATCGCCGGGTTAAAACTAGCAGGTTAAAGGCAATGGAGATACTAACGCGAAGTATAGGTCAGATGACTGACCATTAAACACTGTGCGTGTTAAAAATTCGATTTGTTATGTACAGTTTGTTTTAGTCTGTAAAAAGCTTTTCAAACATTGCGTTCTATGCCGGGGCTTAATTCTATTTAAGTCACAGAATTACACATTGTCAGGTGCTGTTTCAGTTGTTGTTAATTTTTTATCTATTTATTTATTTGATTGGTGTATTACACCGTACCATCCGTAGGTTGCTGCCAGACCTTCCCACGTATGGGGGGGAGGAAGCCTTCGTAAGCTGGATTTGAGCTCACTGCGACCACATTGGTGAGAGGCACCTGGGTCATCACGCGGCACGGGCCCGCTAACGGAGGCCCCTTGTTGCTATTTAGATAGACAGCCAGATATAATATTATTGGCTTTCCATTCATTGGAATGACTCACGCCAAGGTAGCATAACATCAAGGATAACAGGTCAAGGCAAAACACACAAACTCTAATAGGCTAAATCAGAAATATGCCGAGGGGTCATGCAAGGCAGTGTTTGGCATTTTGCCAGCCATGATGTCAGCATTGCTCTGAGTCTACCTTTCATCCTGCTATACATTAAGTTTCATTATTTATTTATTTATTTATTTGATTGGTGTTTTACGCCGTGCTATACGGCCAGCATAATAGTGGAAGGAAACAGGGTACATCCCCGGCGGAAACCCACGACCATCCCACAAGTTGCTAGCAGACCTTCCCATGTACAGCCGGAGAGGAAGCCAGCATGAGCTGGACTCACAGTGACCGCAGTGGTGGGAGGCTTCTAGGTGACTGCGCTGCGCTAGCGCGCTATACGACTAAGCCACGGAGGCCCCGTAAGTTTCATTAGGACAATGCTGTGATCAAGAATATCACACAAGCCGTTTGAAAAATAACACAGAGAGACCTCAAGATTTCTGCATTCGAAATGAATATGGTATATTCACTGTATTGACTGTCAAGCGAGCCACTTGAACACGTTCAAGTCAGATACACAAGTGCGGCGTCATTAATAGCTATTGCGCACCAGCGGAATCCCTGGAGTGATTAGGTTTTCAATGCCATTTTCCTCCAGTGAAAAAATTTTATGTTCCATGTTTCAGTACCATTTACTCCGTTAGAAAAACTGAAACAAAAAATGATCCGTTTTCCACGATACCCAATGTATAATGATTGTTAATCTTAAATATACTTTAGTTTAAAATTTTCTTTTCCTTTAATATCAGCCACTAGCGATGTGCTTTGGCAAATCTGTTTCTATTTTACTGTTTGTTTCTGGACAATCCACTGTATGTGATCTGACATCACATGAGTTTCATCTTAAGAATATTCTTAAAATAGTTACCAGTGAGAAATCATATCGGATGACCTCATAAGAGGATCACTAAAACAATTTCAGGCGCTCAGAATAATGCGAAATTGGTTTGGGAAATATGGCCCCAAAACGCACCTTATACATGTAGGTCTACATTCAACGGAACATGTCTAACGCCATAGCCAGCTTATGACCTAGACATATTTATTGATAAAGGCACCAGCAGTGCAGAAACAAAAGCATCACCACTCATAAAGTTGCATTTCGCCTTACTCATTTGTTTGAGTTTATTTCCTTTTATTGATATTTTCGTACATCTATATAAGGGTAGACATAACACACCTTTTTGAAAGCTGCGGTTGTCCACTTGAGCCCAGCCATAGATTTGTCATCCTCTGCTGTCCCTTCGAACTCTTTTCTCTTGTATTCCTCTGGAAAAAAGAAAGTTTAAAGGCCAAAATAAAATAAATGACAAAGGGCATGATTCTAAATTTTGCACAATCCGGAGACCCACTTTACCAAAAAGAGTGCATACTTCCACCCCTACATACAGTCTCTTTACAACTGGTCACCTCTAACGGATTAGCTACGCAATGTCACTCACCTGTAGAGGCGTGAAGCCACGTCCCGCTGAGCACGTGCTCTATTCTGCAGAACGTGTCATACCCAATCTCTTCCGCTTCCTGTAAATTTATATTCAATAAATATTTAAGCCATACTGTCAGAGATACTCTGCAACATTTGATAACACTTATTTTTATCAATTTCCGGAGAAACATTCTTTTTCATAAAAAGTGTTTTTCCTATATTTCCTCAAAAGCATTTCTAGCTTCCCAAATTGTAATTGATGAAAAAAACGTTGTTTTAAACTTTAAAATGTTTTGAATTTACTCTTGAAAACAGTAGAATTACTGTGAATTGGCGCTTTCGTTGCCAAAAATACTGTATCATAGACTGGTATCTTGCTTGGTTTTGCTGCAGATTGGAATATTGAAAACGTTACACAGAATTGAGAAGAAATCCGCAGTGATTATTGGAGTTAATCACATGTCTTTTTCAACGTGGGCAGATCTTTAAACGTTAAATAGTACTAGTGTTTATTTTTTAAAAATATATATTATTTTTCTGGAGTTCTAGTTTATTTCATATAGTTCAAATATATCTACAGACGTTTAACTTTATAGAAACCTTGGACTAATACAATTATAACCCAATAACCTATTTTCATAAATGTCACCATTCATTTACTGCAACGATTCGAAAATATTACACACAGTATTAGTTACACAAGTTTTGAGTAATTTATTTATGGTATCTGTAAGAGTTATCTAAAGATATGAGAAAAAAGTAGAAAATACTGTAACAACATAAGCTCTTGCATCCATAGCACAAGCATGTTCAAAAGAAACAGACTGCCTCTCCATCCATGCATCTTGCCATAGGAGAGGCAATCTTTTAGATACATAGATGCAAATAACATACCATCACGACAGAATAGAGACCATAAGATTGACACACCATACACATTCACGCTGCTATTGATAGCGCATGTCGAAAGCAAGAAAATGGAACACAGGTACACAAAGGTAATATAACAGATATCAGGCAGATAGTTGACCGCCAGTGGATTTTATTGATAGTGCGTTAAATGAAAATGAGTCATGAAATACATTTTACTGTTTACTTATTTGCAAGCCGTTCAGTGCTGAGATCAAAAATATATGACGGCGGTGTGGTACATTGATGGAGAGGCCATGGCTATGGGGACCCAGTTAAGTATGTAGATCTCTTGACTTATACAGCCTCATCACTCGTTTGAACTACTGGAATTTGGTTTGGCAGCCTCACTGACGATCTAAGTCAACAAACATACTCCAAAAGTTTACAATGACAACGTATATCACAAATTCCAAGTTTTGGAAAGTTATGAGAGCAGCCATTGTATAGGCCAATTATTGCCGATGTGCCTGAGGCCGCAGTGTTCCAGGTAAATCAAATGTGTTAGTCCCTTGTACTCAACATGGAAACAGCTCGCTTGGGTTATCATTTGCAAGATTGACCTTTGAAGCAACATGATTAGCTGAAAATACGTCTGTTTTATAGAAAGCTTAAAGAAAGACCATGTTTTGTTGTTGTCTTGGCCAATTTGGGACACGGGTATTAAAGGCACAAACACTTGGACTTATCAGGCAAAGAAGTGAAAGCTTGTGAAAAAACGAGATGCCCGACACCAGCAAGCGGTCAACAGATAGGTCGTGCAAAATAAAATAAATATGAAATATTTAGGTAACAAAATGTAAAAAGATTTCCCGAAATGATATCCTTCTTTAAGAAATCACAGAAAAAAATTAAATGCAGGCCTCATGCACAAATAATATGGGAACTGCAAAAATAGAATCTGCTTAACTTACAAGAGTGCCAGTCATTGTCGTATATTCATAATACTAAAGCGAAGAGATACAAACGTTGCTGGTGAAAAAGTGCTGGGAAAGGCTTGGGATAAGCTTTTTGTAGCAGCAAACAAATTATGTTGTTACCCATCAAGGGGTGCGTAACAATGATAAGCACAGATTTTGCGCAAGACTTTTGTATTTCGCGGGAATCTGTTTTACAAGGTGGTAGTTTATCAATTAAGTCAAGTAACATACATCGGGACGGGTATAATTAGGTGGAACCTATTTTCACAGTTGCCTGTATTTATGATATAAATATTTTCGAGAAACCGAAACAGTTATATGAAAATCTGATTTCCCACCTCATTCAGACACCGTGTTCAGGGCCGCTAGAGAGTTGTATAGTCGTCTACACTGTTCTTTGGGTTCATAACTTATTTAACTCAGCGAACAACTTTCATTTTCATAAAAACAGTACAAGAAAATGAAAAAAGTCAGATGGCTAATTGTCTCTCTTCAAAATTGCCCGGTCTAACTTCACCCTTATTTAAAACGTATAGGTACTTCGTTAGCGATCTGTGTCTGCATACTCTATTACACAAGTACCGTACTTTACTATGTTAGTACCCAGTTGAGTTGGGTACATTGTGGAAATTTCATGTTTAAGCAAAACGTTGCAAATTCAATTTTTGGAGTCATTAGCTACACATTATACTGCTCTTTAACATTTTCACTAAGGTAAAAATTGCTTTCTGGAAATGACCCCCGCATTTTACTGTAACCAACCTGAAGGGCGGGATAAAAATTGCTTATCTTTTCGATTCCGTTGATCTTTAGTAATTGAGAGCTTGTTCATATTAAGTAAAAACTAAAATGGAAATACAAAGTTGTCTATCGCTATTTTTGTGAAGGGCTGCAAGAACTCTAGCAAGTGACAACAAGAGCAGATATATCTTCCACAGTTCAGTTATAACAGACGAGCATGTTACTTCCATGACAATTCTATGTTTTCGCCCTCTGCCACTATGCTAGTTACTTTATTTATCTGGTCGTGTAACGCCATATTTAAGAATGTTTTCACCCATGCCATGGCCGCTTGAGGAAGCCAGAACCTTTGCCCGGCTACTGATGAACTTTTCCACGTGCAAAGTTCAGTTATGCACGCCGTATTTATGGAAGACCGTTTACTGTCATCTTTAACAGACAAAAACCTAAAACCGTTGTTTTAATCTTTGAGATTCACCTATCACATGTTAGACTACAGCTGTACATCCTTGTAGACAACATAGAAATGGTTACCTTAATAACTGGATGCAGTTTGAAGACGTTTTTGGGATCGAGATGTTTTTGCGTGAGCCCGATAGACCCGTTCTTCTCCACGGTCATATACTGACGTGTGGTCATGTGCTTGATCCGGCACTGCTGCTCCCAGCGAATAACTCCACCTGGAAGAAAACAATTTGCATAATGCTTGAATTAGTTAGAGATCTCTTCATTTCCAGTGGCCCCAGGTATTACATCACTAATTCGTGCCAGAGTATCTCCTCTGTACATGTACTTTAATTCGTGTACGCATCACACCTCAATAACAGTATCGGGGGCCTCCCTGCCTCAGCAGGTTAGCGAGCTTTCGAAGTGTAACGAACCAGAAGCCTCCCACAAATGTGATCACTGCGAGTTCAAGTCCAGCTCATGCTGCATTCCTCTCCGGCCGTACTTGAGAAGGTCCGCCAGCAACCTGCCCTGTGGTCACTACCCAGTTTCCTCGCACCATAATGCTGGCCGCCGTCGTGTAAGTGAAATATTCTTGAGTACGGCGTAAAACACCAATCACATAAATCAATAACAGTATCAGAATGATTTAAATGTCTGGTGACCTCTTACAAGAAGGAAAAAATTCACAGAAAATGTCACAGTTCTGTTATAAATTCCTGTGTATCTCTCCACACAAAAAACATTTCCCGCCTAAATTTAGTAACCCTGGGTAGTACACGTACCTGCTGTGAGGCCCTATCATAGGGTTAGTGTCATGGGTAATACACGTACCTGTTGTGAGGCCCTGTCATAGGGTTAGTGTCATGGGTAATGCACGTACCTCTTGTGAGGCCCTATCATAGGGTTAGTGTCATGGGTAATACACGTGCCTGTTGTGAGGCCCTATCATAGGGTTAGTGTCATGGGTAATACACGTACCTGTTGTGAGGCCCTATCAAGGTTACTGGTCATGGGTAATTCACGTACCTGCTGTGGGCCCCTCCAGCAGCTCGATCTGCCAGTAAGTGATGGCCGAGCTGGACGGGAACATTGTCTTGGGATTACTCTGATCCACAGCACGTAGCCTCAGGTGAACTGGCGGAGAAAAATAACAGTGATTGATTCATCCACTCACCGATTAATTGATTCATTCATTCATTGACTGATTGCCTGAAGGTATAGCTGACTGTCCCAGGCTGACGGACTGACTGATAGACTATTGGATGGATGGATGGATGGATGGATGGATGGATTGATTGATTGATTGATTGACTGACTGACTGACTGACTGATCTATTGACTGACTGATTGGTTGATTGATTGATTGATTGATTGATCGATGGATCGATGGATCGATCGATTTCCTCCCTCACTGACCTTTTTATTGATTGATTTTTTGATTGATTGGCTGATTAACTTAAAATCTGACTGGCTGAGTGTTATTAACGTGCTAAGTTTATTCACTGAATGACGAACTGTTGAATTTACTGGCCAAAGTGTGAAATGGTCGACTTCTTTATTTATTTAATAAATAGACGAACACTGACGAACTCACCATCTTCGGTAACCTGATCATCAAATAGACCTTCGGCCACCAGGTACGCTTCAATCTCTTTGTGGAAAAACCTCACAAGTTCTCCTGCCTAAAAACACAGACGAATGACTAACGCAATATGCATAGAACGAATACGTATGATAAAATATCGTTAAAAGTCAATAACACAAAATATCTACTCAATTCACTATTACGACCAGAAATATATATTATATGGAATTTAACATGCTTAAATTTACCTTACCTATATTGACACTCTGAGCACAGTGACTTCAGAGTGACTTACTTGCAGCATATTGCCATGATGACTTTCCTTCGCCATACTCAATTGAGGATGATAACAACCATAGCATATTGGCTTCAGGCGTGTCAAGACCCCTTATTCTAGGCAAAGTAGCTTCAGTACGACTTAGCCGGAGGACATTGAAAGAATGACTTTCCTTCACCATACTGATTTCAGGATGATTTACTCAGGGCATATTGACAGGATGACTTACCCTGAGCATACTGACTTCAATCTGACTTCATACTGACTTACCCTGAGCATGTTGACATGTTCCTTGGATTTTTTGTACCGCCTGTATATTGTGAACCCGGAGTGGATGACTGACAAATTAAGCTCATGACTGCAAGTTGAGAAAAAAATAGTAGTTTTACATGGCATTGCTACACGTACATCAGACAGAGTACATCTGATGTCTAGAGAATGTTGATGTTTTTTTTTTTTTGGAAAAAGAGACTTTTAGCTTTCTAAAATTTTGTTTTAGATTTTAATAATGTGTATTTCTTGTTTAATTGGAATTATTTAAATCCAGATTGAAAAATTCCCTTCCGTGCAGAGCCCATTTATGGGTTTTAAGATTCATCACTAATGTTTTCTACGCGCATGCGCAGAGCTTATTTTTTCAGCATGGCATTAATAATTTAAGCACCTTGCACATGCAGAGCATGCTACATGAACCAGCGAGGTGCAGATATAGAGAACTCCCCAGAGCTTGGCGTATGCATAGTTTGTTGTTGTCTTTTAACATGCATGATTCCAAGACGCCAGTACGGACTTAAGTGCGTGTGCACCGTCATTATTCAAGCTTAGCCTTGAGAACGGCGTTCGATTTCGTAATATAAACCGATGTGGTTGTATAATTATGCTCTGTTAAAGAATAATAATTGATTTTTTTATAGATAAGCATATACTATAACTGGTCCAGCGTGTGATAAAAGCTTACCGATGATTATAGTCACAGTGATTTAGATGAATGTCGGTTTTAGTCTAGATTTTTTCATCATGCTTTATCCGAAGTTACAATACCCAGTAATGTTTTACATTTTATTTCATAGTTCCCAAGAGAAATGTAACTTTACATACTTATGGATAAAAAGGATACTTTATTTTTTAATATAAATTGAAATCTCGAAATTCTGATCAATTCATAGAGAGCCTATCAGGCATCACTTAGTATCCTTAAGAAAGCCGTAAAACGTAATTTCTTGTTGATGAGTTAGTAGAACACAAATGGTTTAGTGAGGATGTTTGTTAGTCTAGTGTGCTAACACAAAATGCACAACAAAGGCATTTATGGTAAATTGGGTTTATATTAATGTTACTAGATAGGTGATGCACAACAATAGTGGGAGAAATCCCAAAGAGACTGAGAGACGTACTGAAAGGCCAGTCAAACGTCAATGTCCATTCTACAGCATTACGTCTGGAAATTCACATATCATGAAGCAAATAATGTCTCGCATTTTCTCGGCACGGTGACATCAATCAATTAAGATGCGTCTGGCTTTTTATTTTTCTTGTCTTAATTACAGGATAATTTGGAACTCAGGCCAAAACAAAATAAAGAAAATAGACCTTTGCCGCTTCTATAGAGAGAAGTGGTCGATATTCTTGACATTTCGTATATTATTATTATCGCCAGGTTTTTGTGACACGGATAAAGAAAATGTTTTTTTTTTCTTTCAAGTATCACACATCATGCAGTTCAACAACACAGCAAACAACAAGACAACCACAAACCGTAATTCTGCACCCCACACAAAGTAAACAGATTGCCAAAACTCATTCCCCTCGATCAACAAAACAAAAGCAAAAAGCAAGCTAAGCCAAAGAAAATGAAAATTCATATGCATAGCTGTGTGGTTGGTTGGTTTTTGCATTACATTAAGGCAATTAACTTTGCCAGCAGGAAAGCAGGTGATCAAAAACAAAATGACATAATATTATCCACTGGAAGACAGAAGATTATACTCAGATGGTTAGGTTGCTTTTGTTGAGCATAAAACTGAGTCTTGGCAAGCCGTTTTGTAGAAACAAGACATTTCAGAAATGCAGACGTGCATATTTTCTTCCTCAAGGCAAATGCAGTCTTAAAAGAAGTAATCTCCAAACCAAATAGAACAGAAATCCCCATAAGCATTTCTCTGGTTACCTAGGACGAACTTGTGCCTCTGGTGAAAAATAACTGTTGGGAAAACGAATCAATGTCATGATTATAACTCAACCTTGATGATATGGACACGAATCCATGATTACGGCCAACAGAAAGTGATTCCTCGCCTAAGTCATTCGGGTCCAAGCTGTGCAATTAGTTTGGTGGATGGGTCATGATACTGAGGTCATTTGATCAACCGAGCAAGTCATGCGAAAGGTACTCCAATGGGGGAATGTTTTCTGCCTGAAGTAAATTGGGTCATTTTTGCCTTAATAGGGCTGCTCTGAATTACCTCCCTTGTCTCTCGTGTAACGCGAGTTTAGCATGTGAGGTGTCAAAGTTCGAGAATTGGGACCCAGCCCGACAGGAGGCCCGTGCAGTGACGGTTATTTTCTAGGGATCAGTGACAGCTATTTTCTAGGCATCAGTGACAGCTATTATCTAGGCATCTGTGACAGTTAGTTTCTATGCATCAGTGACAACTACTTCTTAGCCATCAGTGACAGCTATTTTCTAGGCATCAGTAACAGATATTTTCTAGGCAACAGTGATAGCTATTTTTTTTTAAAAAATTTACAGAAATCATGATATCTGCCAGTCATAGTCACAGAAATCTTAAGTGATCTTAAATTAAGTCAATATTGTCCGGCTTAGATACTTGTAGAATACACATGGTTGTATTTGTTTGAGTTTCTCAAAGCTGTCTGCTGTACGTGCACAAGTACTTCATTAGGGTATTTTAAAATGTTTCCCGAATGGCTTAAATGGAATGACCAGACATGAATGAAGACACTGATTGTTATATTTAAGCATTAAATACAGATACAAGTGTAGAGCTACATGCATAGTCATGTAGAACGCTTACTGATATCAGTCGGAAGTATCAAAGGAATGTGTGACGTCACTCTGTTTCAGCCTGTTTAACGTGGTCCATAAAATCCACCATATAATCAAAACATTTGGCTGCTTTTAATTTGGTGGGAAAAATCTGTAATCATTGAAGATATTTCCAGATACAGCCTTTAATGGTTTTGTTTCTCGCCATAACTTCATTTTTGTGTGGTCCTTCCTTTTAAGTTTGTCCTGGGCGTTCCAAATCAGTTTACAAATTTATAATCTGCCTCGGTCCACCTTTATGAAGCTTTAACTTTGAAACTGGCCATTAACCGTTATCAGAGGTCCCTGTTAACCACAGCTTACTCCGCTTAAAAACGCGTGACTTAGATGGACGAGTGGTATAAAGGGAGGTAATTAGTGCGACCATATTTGGGATGGCGAGTTGCCAACAAACTGTTAAGGTCGTGTTTTTTAAACAGCAACGATCAATCTGGCTTGATCCCGATTCAACAGTTTAAAGGAAATGATCCCATTCAACAATCCTTACTTCTGCGTGGACCCGAATATCTTTCGGCGTCATATGTTATACATTTAAGTAAAACCAGATAAGGTGTAAACAGTTTCATGAACAGTGACCTAGCTTATAACGCATACTTGATGTCTGTTAACGGCGATGTAACGTTTTCACCACACGATGGACGCCATCACAGCGCACACGCTTGATCAACAGTTACA
This sequence comes from Acanthopleura granulata, assembly GCA_016165875.1. Lineage (NCBI taxonomy): Eukaryota > Metazoa > Mollusca > Polyplacophora > Chitonida > Chitonidae > Acanthopleura > Acanthopleura granulata. The sequence goes on along the minus strand of JABBOT010000011.1, from coordinate 16,523,469 downwards.
GGAACATGGTCGCCCAGATATTAGACATTTTAGCGTTATAACAGAATGACACGAGTATTTCGGAATGTTTAAAGATAACAAAAAACAAAAAAACAAAACAAAAAACAAAAAAACCCAGAAAACTGAAAAGTCCTCCAGAATGTTTAACTGAGGGGCTGTCAATTCAGTGAAACTGAAGCATGCGCACAGAGCTCGTTAAACTTCGTATGTAAACAAACATGGCTGATGACTCACATAAGAGAAGGGCTTACGGTTAGGTCGCAACAGGATCGGCCAATAAGAGGCGTAAAAGAGAGCTCAGCAGGTTGACAAGCAAGGCTTGAGTTGTAATTGGTGGTCAATCGCCGCAAACCTACACTGTTTGATAGGTGGGTACAAAGGTTGTTGTAGCTGTTGTGGCGGTGTTAAACGTGGAACATGACCGGCCCTCTTTGTGTTGAATTCGAATAATGAAAGAACTTGTCCGCGCTCGTACAAGCTACGTACTCCGTGAATATTTTTTTTTATTTCAGCGTGACTGATTTAGTTCATGAACGAACGGCAAAACTTCGCTAAGGCGTTGTCAACCGAATTTGGTTAAAATTCCAAACTTTGGGCGACCGTGTCTCTTTAAGGAGATCAGCTTCACTCTTAGCTTAGCAGCATGTGCGTGATCTGGTTTTGTTGTTAGCATGTAGTTATCATGGACTACTTCTCTATCAAACTTGTGCAAAGAAAGAATTGGTTTTGTTAAGAATGGAAACCCAGCGTCTGAAGTGAAATAGTAAGTTTTGCACAGCTATTAGAGAAATGTTTGGTGCCAGTTCTACCTGAATATTTACTGCAATTTAATCAAGCATGAACTAAACCCAAGTAACATATCAATCTATAGTCACAAATATCAGTAAAGCATCAACTCCATAGAAAGACATTTAATGCATAAATCTTGATAAATAAGTCTTAATTGATTGATGACTAAGTTTTACGGTTTTACAATTACTTCTTAATCCAGCATCGTCTGAAATGATTAGAGAAAGAATGAGATAGCTTTTCCGGCGCAATGGCGATTCGGATCCAAGCTGACTTGACTATTGTTCTCTTGCGCTGTAATCGTGGCCGTTCCCCCCACCCCAAAGTGGGCTCGGTCTTATTTTCAAATTTAAGGAAAATATATTCATTGTGAATGGGAAAAATAACCAAATCACGCAAGGAGTATTAATTTTCCAATTGGACAAATAATTTTTGACCGAAGGTCATTAGTATTCAAGATGGTTGCTCCCTCATAGAGTCTTTGTTCGAAGATGTCTTTTACGCCGAACGTTCTCTAAGAGTGACAAACGCAGATCCGTGCAAAAAGCAGGTCGAAACATTATTCAATGTGTATCAAGGTCGAACATGCCAAAAGGATAAGGGAAAACTGTGACATTTGAGTCCGTTTGCCGTCTCATAACTTTTTAAATCTATGCGCTGTCTCCCTGGTTCCCGACATAAGGAAACCAGGAAAATGACTTAAATGACAGTAAAATGGCGGGATAATGCATCAGTGGTCAAAGTCTCGAGGTAGGAGTAGATTTGACTCTGAGTTTACATCGGAGTAATACGTTATCAGCTTGCCCACTGAACGTCACAGTGAATGCAGGAATGAACAATAGACTACACAGCGTTGAACAGAATCACCTTTGGCGGGACAGGTTCCCCATTCTCATGATAAAGAAGCCGAAACCCTGAGTCGAGTTCATGTATATATAACCTATCTGTGTTATCGTTGTTACAGATGGTACGGTCTGGATAACGATAAAAGCAAAAATGCTTGAAAGAATTAATAGTATGCTTAAAAAGGAAGCATACGTGAGAAGAAAGGGCATAGAAATCTGTCCAAGAAAATAGTTTATTTTATTTTTAATTAATTTGTCAAAGTGGGGTGTAAACTTCTAAAATATTTGATTCTATAGTTCCCTAATGTGTGCCCAAGTCACATTAGACGAAATGTTTTTGTTTGAAAATAGATTCTAACAGGGAACTTGCGTGGTGTGCAGATTATATATAAACAATATGTAAACGTATATCAAATGAAAAGTCACAGCAAATCAAGAAAATAAAGAGAGAAAAATATGCCATATGACGTCACTTGGGCTCATAAGAAGCATTTTGCTCTCAAAAATCCACCGTAGTTTCCAGTATTGCAGGAACTATGTTGATGGACAGTTTTGGGTCATGCAAACATTAGTTTTACTGTTCTTTCAAAACTACATTGTCAATGACACCCATCAATCTGTTTTCTCTGTACTTTGCCCCTGAGCTTTGCTACAACAAATTAGTCATCACAAAGCGATAGGTAGGAAAAAACCCAAAACATACAAATACATTTTATCTCTAATCGTAAACAGAAAAGACATAGCCCTTCTGCTTTTTAAGAAAAATCCCAATATTTAGAAAGTGCTATAATGGGAATGTGCGTAGAGAGTAATGTCAGCATGGGGATTCAGATGGAGATTTATGACTTACCTGAAGCTGTAGACGTTCGCCGTGCTGAAGGGCACTTTACTGACATGGAGGTACTGACCGCCGGACTTCACACTCTCCAACACAATCTGATCGTCCACTTGGACCTGAATCATATGGATTTATTTATCCGATTGTTTGTTTATTTATTTATTTATTTATTTATTTATGTATTCAATTGCTGTTTTACGCCATACTCGAGAATATTTCACTTTATATATATAGCATTCTTGTGCAAGAAAACCGGGCAGAGCCAAGGAGAGCATAAGGATTTATAGTTCTTGAAAATTAACGACTGCAGCACAGATGGTAAAGTAAGAGCAGCCACGAAAGTGTGATAGTTGGCAAACGGTGATATGTAACCGGTGAAACCTGGTCTCCTGTCAGTTGACATCAGTTATAGAGTGTATCATTCTAACTGTTCACTATGTTTACACTGCAGCAACTCACAAACCCCCTGACTCAGGTTAAAAATGTTGTGATGTTAAAGGCAAATTATAGGACGTCACTGTTCCAGAATTACATGCACCCAAATTCTTGCCTGCATATTTTACAATAAACAACGTCAAAACTATGTAAAGGGGCCAAGCCATGCAAATGGATATCTACAGTCAACCAACAGAATACCAATCTATGATTCATTTCTGATTCGTTTGCAAATTTTTTCTGGTCTGGAACCTCTATTTGTCTGTAAATACAACTTACAATGTCGCCTTCGGCCTTGACCTTGTAGCGTGGCATAATCCGGAAATGGGCGTGTTTAGCGTTATGATCTTGAAGGGAAACCTGCAAGAAATAATGAATTTCTTGTGTTAAAAACTGTGTTAAAAACTGTGTATAAAACATTTAAAAAACAACCCGGCATCTTTTTCACACTGAGTATGCTGAGTATACACTTTAAAGTGACGTTTGAAGTCATCCGAGGGTTGAATTATACGACTCATTTTCGGGCGTCACTGACATGCTGCATGACTCAGTTTTGTGCGTGTGTTGTTCTAACCTGCATGTTGCTCGACTCGGTTTTCGACGTGTGTGTTGTACTGACATGGACATATTTCCCAGAGAAGGCATGGCGAAGCTGAAAAATAATTAACATCATATTAATATCCTAGAAGATGAATGTGGCCATTAAAGTGTGCAATTACTGTGCAATTCTTCTAATGGTTTTGAGATTACTGGCGTGGTGAAATTCTAACTTTTTTGAAGCATTTGACATTTATTTCCCCAAACCTATGACGGTACAGAATCCGGGCTTCAAACCGCAAGAGTTCGCCACGACTTCGCTTCAATATTAAGTAGCGTCAAGAGGTGATCATTCATCCATTCATTCATTCCAACATCAAGATACTATTGAAACTTTTCGGGTTATTCTTTTAATGATTTTTCACATTTTCGTGGCTAATGCTATTTTTCAATTTTTTTTTTTACCTGTTTGCAATGGGAAGAGTGTTAAGAATGTTTCACCCCACTAATATTACCAGGATTGGTGTTAATGACATGGCACACATTTTCGGCAAGGGAAGTAACCGACTCACTTGTATGATTTGGCCATAGAGAACCTTCTTCCCGAGTTGTCGCCGCTGTTCTGTGAGGTTGTCTTCATTCTCTGCATCAGCACCAATCTGATTACAGATAAAAAATTTTTGCCACATTATATTTTCGACTCGGAATGAGACTGATTCATTCGTGCAATGGTATAATATACTACATTTCCTTTATTGATTCCACAGTTTTACGATAAATATTTTCCGGTAGCGAGCGGCATCTAAATCTACACGTATAACATGAGATGATACTGAATAGTGTCACTACCTCACTTTTATGTCTCACATATATGTATGATTCATTATTTCAAAATTAAATACTCACGGTAGATATGCATGCATGTTTGCTCTTGTATTATATAAAGTAAAAAATGATAAACTTTGACAATGTTACTTGTATTCTATTGAGGCATATTTATATCGAAAGCTCGATTCGTTCATATATCTATACGCTTGGTTGGTTTTCCACGCTCTGATGAGTAGGCCTGCTATTTAGCCTATACAACATGGAACACGCTTATGGATCTGCAACTGAACAAAATCGGACACAGTGAGAAAATACTGGCCATTCGTAGCCAGACATTTGACAAACCTCCAGACCGAAACTGCAGTCGATACACAAGATCTATTTATTTAACTAAAGTTTTACCAATTATAGTGGGAGAACGAGGGAAACGCCCGGCTATCCGTAGGTTGCTGGCGGACCTTCCCATGCACGACAGGAAAGAAAGCCAGCTTGAGCTGGACTTAAACTGACAGCAACTGCTTTGGTGAGAGGCTTCTATGTCACTTCGCTGCGCCAGCATGATAACTCCGAGTCCGAGGCCCTAACAAATTATCGGAATTAGGATTCGAAGGTTGTTGTATACATTTATTAGATGTAATGTTTACAGCGCAGGCTCATTGGGACGATCGGGATTTTGACCAATGCAGTCGCGTGTTAGAACCCAGTTCTCGTTGTATCGGCTGTGGCATTAAGACAGGAGATTTGTCGGGTACCTGCGGATGGACGGTCGTTTTCTCAGAGGACTCTAATCATGCTAGTTCCCCTAACAAATAAACCAGACCCCTGTCATGAAGGGGAAGGGGGAAGAGTGGTGAGCTGCGAGGGCAGGATAACGTCTCAACTATCTGCCCCCATTGCGGTTGCTTTGAGCTTAGGTCCAACTGAAGCTGGCTTCTTGTCCGGACGTACGTGGGAAGGACTGCCAGCAACATGCAGGTGGTCGTGGGTTTCCCGCGGCCTCTTCCTTGTTTCTCCGCAACCAATAAAGTAAATAAATCAATAAGCTGGGTTCCGCAAAAGTAAATAAATAAACCAATAAAGTAAATAAATCAATAAGCTGGGTTCCTCAAAAGTTCCATATTAAATCCGATGGGTTTCTGTACAGAGCTATATTTACCTTAGCCTGGGAAGCATAATGCTTGGCTGTGATATTGTCAGGATTGCTGTTCGACTTGGATTTTAGTCTCCGATACTTCTTGTTCAGTTTGTATCTATTGGCCACGCATACTTCAAATGTAAACACTGAAAAGAAATAGATTCATGGCCGTGCATATTGCTGCATTCATCATTAGTATCTGCAATACTGAAGGCTACGGCGGAGAGAGTAGAGGCGGCGGTGTGAGACACACGTTACAATAATGGTCACGCGTCACTGGTGAAATCAAGTCTCTTGTCAATTTATCTCAGTTAGGATTTCATTCTACCTGTTCATCTAAGTGTTTAAGAAGTAACAACTTACACCTTCCCGGCAACATGGGACAAGCAGAATTAGGTAAAAAAAAAGTTGCAGCGATGTTAAATAACACTATATACCAGCTGTCACCGGCCTAGAATTAAGCAAAATGCTGTGTTGCCGTCTCAAATAACTCATGTATACGCAATAACATGTCAGCAAAAAAATGTAAATGTCTAGCTGCTTTTAATTCTATAGGTCAAGACTTGGACTTAGATACAAACCTTAGTAGTTTTCCGATGGTAAAATTATACGTGGCTTTATAATATCGTGTGATGTATCATGTGCTCAGCTATTACAGCAAAGCAATGTAATCATTCAATGTCAACTTGAGAGTTTAAATGCATTCAGCACTGTTCAAATTGAAGAGATGTTAAATGTAATATACTAAACGTCACTGGCCTAGAATTACTCAAAATGCTACGTTATCACCACAGGTTATAGATGTCCACAATAACATGAACCTAGGCGTCGAAACCGACATTTGTATACCAGTCGTCAATCAAAATGCAAGACATGACAAGAATTTTACATCATGTATGACATCTTACATCGGATAGGGCATTTTATTCGATATACATATACACATTGGAGATGAACTACATTGTTGCATATTTGTCAGATTTAATTCATATACCAGAAAATCGTTAAAGGATAAAATCGTAATTGAGGCTTCCTAATTCAAGAACACCAGTTGCAAATCTATGAAGCGTGGCGAACAAAGGTTCAACCTGCTATATGCATGTGTTTTTGTGGATGGAAACGCAAATGATGAGATACATTTTTGAGACAATGTGAAGTACATTTTAGAATTGCTCTCTCTTTTGTCTGACTCTTAAAATTTTGGACAAGTTGAGAAAAATCCAGCTTTAGTTCTACCTTGAGGATCTGGTACATAAGGTTTGAGCCTGTCTTGTCTGGGCGCCACGGCTACCTCCGAGTGAATCGTGCTGTAAACAGAGAAAACATGTTGAGAACAGCAATCTAAGCGTCAAGTTCAACGTTCGGATACCGTTCGTAGAATGGGCTTTTCAAGTTAATAATAGCAAGATCCATTTCTAAAAACAACCCCAGAACACCAGTCACGAAAGGAATATGTGAAACATAATTATACTATTAGTAAATAATTAAGGCTAATTATTTCGCATGTGGGAAAGAAGCAGTCATCAGTTTTCGACGATACAAGGATGTCAATAGACTGCTCTAGGCATGATCGAAGTTAAACTCGTAGCCCAGAAATGGTTTCTAGGTCCATTACTTATACATGGGAACACGGTAGTGAGACTGCGAAAGTTAAAGGGGAAAACCCATAAAGCTGCAGTCAGTATTACTAGAAAGACTATTAAAATTATATCTAGAAATAAGTTTACTCACCATTAAGATTTTCATTTTCACTAAGTCAAATGTAATCAAAATTTTAAACTGTAGGGTTGGCTTAATGTAACGTACTGATAATGTATGTCGCCAGTAACGTTACATATAGGTTTTCATTCACAATCATGTTCAGTTCCGATCAACTTTCTCACGGGCTTTACTAATGAAATGTCTGCAATATGGTCAATACAACATATTATAGAATCATAAGATTTTGCTAAATTTCTTTCCGTCAAAATAAATTTAAGCAAAAAGAGTAAATGAATGTTCAATGTTTTTTCTCAGGCTTCTTCACTTTGACAGTTTGTTTTTCAATATGGACTACATGCTTACAAACCTAGACTGCGCCAAATGCGATACGTTGTGCCTTGAACGGTGAAAAAAAGACCAAGTGTATACATGTATTTCTATTAGTAAGGCATTAATTTCGTTATTTTGTGTAACCGATAAACCGCAGTTTAAAGCAAACGAAAACGCGCACATATGTAGAAAAACAAAACAAAAAAAAATAAAAAATAAAAAACTAAAAACAAAAGAAAAAAAGAAAACGAAAGGGCCACTATTTCACGAATTTTAGGTCATCAAATGCCAGTCATTTCAGTAACCCGCAAACCCGCCTGTTTCGGTTGTGACGTCAATATCGTACTTTCCGTTTCTCTAATATGACGCGTCCCAGCTGCTCATATGGATTTCAGAATACAAGCCGATTCAAAGGCAAGTCAGAAGAAACGCCTTCTATGTTAAGGCCTGTTTTCAACCCTCTTCCCTTATAACAAAGATCAGTTCAATGGTTACAGTTTCTTCTGCGCCTGGGGCAGCGACTGGTTCAAATCCGAGAAAGGTCATTCGAAAGAATTTATAATTTTTATAAATTTTCAACTCGTTCGCAGGATTTACAACAGAGCAAGTTTTATAAAATAAGACGACAGCTGACTATTTGGTACAACTGTGCTACGCAGATTGGGTGTTTACATGAAACCTTGAGAGCGGCAGAAAGATGTTCCTATTGCATTATTTATCATTGTTTTGTGATTTAAAGTTGCAGTACTTGTATTTTAACTTAGTGTTGGTTTTTTCACAGTTTATACATGTAAATGTATGATAAAATACAAAGGATATATAACTTTTTATCACTTTTTACAAAAATGCAAAAGGGTTATACAAGTTTTTTCCCAGTGGTAAGAGCACCATTGTTTATAGCCATTGGATGTTTTGGGGATGAGTTTCAGCACTTAACGTGAACATTGTCCCTCATGTAAAATTAATAGGGGTCAATGATCTACAGGATAGTCTACCAGAGATGTAAGGGAATTCCGATTCTGTCAGCCAGTTAGCCACGTACAGTCGTCCGTCGATAAAATGTCAGACATCGCCTCTTCAGACAGACAGATACAATGCCATTCTGTTCATGCACTTATTCCCGACTGATTTAATAACGCTCGTAGTGCAATGTTAAATGAGGAAATATGCAATATCCATCCAATACGCTGTGTCAGTGAATGTATTCATGACTCATGGCAGTTGGCATTTGGACGATATCTGTACTAATATCGTATGAACAACCCTTTGCCAACTCTCTTGTACGCTTTTGCTGCAGAAGACGGGCAAAATTTGTGAAAATAACAACATCTATTTATTTGTTTGTTTGCTTGTTTCGGAATTCCATTACGCTTCTGGTAGGCTGTGCTGTAGATCACTGACCCTTATTAATTTTCCATAAGCGACAATGTTAACGTTAAGTGTTGCAACTCATCCCAAAAATTTGTTGATTGTTTGTTTTCTTGTTTGTTTGTTTGTTTTTTTGTTTTTTTTTGACGCCGTATTCAAGAATACTTCACTTGTTCCACGGCTGACAGCATGATGTTGGGAGGACAGAAGAATAATGATCTGAACCTAATTAACTGTTCAATAACAATAATGGCCTGAATCTCTGATAATGAATTGTTTTCTCTTACTATTTAGGGCATTTTTAACTTTTGGCCCTGCGTTTATTTTTAGCATCACGGTGACATGATGTATGAAAGCGCTGTTCTACATAGCTCGCACTAACACTTCATGATGGATACATCGTCATTGCGGTAAGACGCCGAAGGGCTTATACATTCAAAGGCATGTGGCATGTTGGTTACCGATTAACACTATTGAGTAGGAAATAACAGTTTTCCTTTTTTTTTGGTTTGCACAAGAAAGAACGAATTATGCAAGACAAATTTGTAAACAGGTGTTAGGCAGCTCGGAAATTTATTTATTTCCTTGCAGTTTGGATTGTTTAACGCCAAAGTCAGGAATTGTTCACATACAAGATGGCACTCAGTTGAGGGGGTCATCTAGAGAGCCCAGATTAAACCACCGACCTTTGGCAAATGACTGAAGAGCATGCTGCCTTGGGATATGTACATCATGACAGAGGAACATCAGCGTGGTCGTCAAAGAACGTTTATAGGGTTCGCAATCGGTCATATGAACGTCGTTGACCGCTTATTGTGGCAGTGAGAATATAGGACTCTACAAACTCCTTTGTGTGTTTTAGAGTTTGAAAGGCAAACGCCGAAGAATGATCTTTGACACATTTCATGTAAATGATATAATGGATATTAAAATAAGGGTATTAAAACTTCAGCATCATATGTTACAGTGTGACAGTAAAAGCATGCAGCTTTAATTGTTTGGCTGTCTCAGCACTATTGAACACATGATGCTGAAAAATTCCTGAATAAAGATGGTCTTTAAAGCTGTTAATTAAAAGATCGAATTGAACCCTTAAAACATTTTGAACAGTAACGTAAAAGAGTTACCGTTCGTTTCTGGCTCACTATAGACAACACGCTTTTTAGCTGTAAATGTCGGGTGCCTCACAATGTACATGTATTTGCGATATTTTGGGAAGTACTGAACTCTACAGAGAGAAGATGGTAATTAATTGCAGGTTGTGGTAATGATATCATTCCTAAAGCCAGTCTAGCCCGGAGTCAAAGTAATACAGCACGCAACCCACTTTACATGCACACCCTATATACCCTTTCCTAGAGCTATCACACATCGCACCCCTCTTGTATAGATTCACATAGTATGCGTATTGTGTCTCGCCCAGTTTGTTGTTAAATGATTACTTGATATATCAAGCTTTTGATATTAGATAAGAGCTGTTTAGTAATGTGTTGATTTTTGCAAGATACAAGAGACTTCGCTTACAGGAGCAGAAGTGTGAACGATTCACTTGTGTTAGCGCGTCAAAAATAACCAAAAAGGGCTGTAATCTCGTGACACAACCGTACCACGCTTCAAGAAGAATACTGCGCACAGAAAATAGTCCAGGGTATAGTCGTTAATTCGATTCTGATTAACTTGTTTAGTAGTTATTAACAGGGGTAAGAACTACAACAAAATGTCCCGCTAAGATCGAATTCGAGAAAGTACGGTAAATCCATGAGAGCGATGAATGCAATACAAATTCCTTTTTTCTTGATTTTTGTTAACGCCAGAACACAGGGCATTTCACGTAATTGACTGCAATGGTGAATCTTTCGTGATTGCAACAATTCTGGCTAAGACTGTGTAGTTCTTCGCTTAATCCTGTTTTTCACAATTACGATTTTAGACAAAGCAGCATTGCTATACAAATATATTACAAGAGAACTGTGCTGAGTCAATCTCGGACCCTAGTCATCACGTGGCCAGAAAAAAGGTACTGCTTTGAGTTTGTGTCGATTTGAAACTGGATACAAAATTTATTTATTTCAGGATGGCGATCCGATTTATGGCAAGAGGACTACCCAGCGTAATTCACAGACCTTTGCCAATCTGCTGACGCACTTTTTAAGGACAGACATATAGATGAGCGCAAGTTGTTGGTTGAAAACAATTGTTTTTGCAGCGAACGTCCGACTAAGCAATCGCCCACATTAGACGTTGTCGAAGGCTTGTCGACAAATTTCCACGAGCAGTGAGAGTACGGGAAAGTATAAAAATTCCCTGACAATATATAAAGAGCCAATCCTCATGTCATCGCGGACAGCCTCGGTATATATATTGTAATGTAGTTGGTTTGAATCGCACTTGAACTCAATTGAGAGTGCTTCGGAGTAATTGTTCGCATGGCAAAATGGATTTGTATGGCCTCTATGTTCTGTTCAAAGATGACTAGGTCATTATGCCAACGTTGTATATAAATTAGAAGTACAACCATTTCTGTCATAGAATAGTGGTGCTACAATCGTATATGTGCTTTCTATGTTTCCCCGGTAGAAATTGTGTAATTACAGCATGTACATAACGACTTGTGATGATATGTAAAGCATATCTGAAAACCTCATTCGCCGACAATTTGGCGCTAGAGCACCAAAAAGTTTTCCTGAATGCACCAATACAAAAAAGTCAACTACAGGGAATTCATCATATAGACTGAACTTCCGACAGACGTCTCGAGTTAGTGGAGAACTCGATCCGAAAGGCAACTAATACAGTCTTAAATTTTTCATTAAGTGTTCCGGAACATTAGACGTGTAGGATCACCAAGTCTCGACAATGTGTCAGTGTACAATCGATAAGTAAGTGGGGTATTACAAAAAAAGAAATACCTCCAATGCATATAGTATATATGTCTATTCTACAAATATAGGTGATGAGTACTTTTGATGCGTGTCAAGCAGATATTCGCACTCTGTACATGCTGGGTTATGACAACCCCAAAAGTGGTCTGATCAATCTAGCCTTTATGCTAAGCCGATCTTTGCTCCGCAAAAGCGATGCTCATGATTAGCCCCTGACATGCATTTACACATGCTTTGCATCATTGCGTAACCGGAAATTACTTTTATCACATCGCATTCGTTGTAATACACCGAAGGGTTATATTTAGGAGCTAGGTGATAATAACATAAGACACAAAGTCTTCTGGATCGCAATTACGGGATGTGTGAAATCATACAGGCGTTGCAAAGGTGCGGACTAATCCGAGGGGAAATTTTCACAGTTGATCTAGGCTTTCGGGTTACACAGCCGTTAATATTCGTGAAGCTGACAGAAAGCACTCCCGAGACCTCAGATATGTGCATGGTTTCGTGTTCCTACGCCTTGATGATAATTTTCATATCATCCAACACATCGCCAATAAACACTCTCTGTGTTCGCACTGTTCCTTTATGCATACATTGTACCTAAAATTGAATCAGATGTGCCACTATAGCTTCGCTTTATAAGAGTTTACCACATATATGTTCCCATCCTACAAGAGTACCTTTTCAACGCGATAGCGTGTGGGTTGTCCAAGATAGTTATGTGAAATGTATATTCTTCATTCTTCTTTCTTGCTACATTGTTTGTTTGAGGTATCTGTTTGTTTTGGGGTATACCTTTGCTTCGCTGTTTTTATATCGATATTTACCACGGGTCTTTAGTTATTAAAGAAGGGTGTTATTATTGTCGTTCATACTATGTGTAGCATAATTGTTGTATCTGAAACTCTATTAAAAAGTTAATTCGTGCGATAGCATTTTGAGATATTTTATTTGAGATATTTGTCATCAAATCAAGTCGTGTTTACGTCTCAGTCATATGGGTTTGCCTAATATTCAAGTAGGAAAGAGGGATTTCACATTAAACGAAGTGTAACATTCATGTATAGCTATGGGGAAGTAAAAGCCCACTCAAAAATGAAGTAGTGAGTGAAAAGAGCATACAACAAATCTCTATCTGGAAATACCTTTTTACTGATTTTATTAGATTTTCCCCACCACAATTAAACGCCTCCAAATATTTGAATTCTATGGTGAGCCTTATGGACCATATCAGTAATGCATTCCTTCAGCTCCTAGACCGCCTCTGATTGTTATATTTCCACATTAAGTACATATACAGGTGTAGTGCTCGGTGTATACTCATACAGAACATAAATACATAACAATGATGCAAAGGCTGAAAGGAATACGTGACATCATTGTTCTACGGCCTGTTCAATGTGGTCCATAAAATACAACATACAATCAAAACATTTGACTGCGTTTAATTTGATCGGGAGAAAAACTTAAATAATAGTAAAACTATTTTCATATAGTGTTTTTTTTCCACTCATTACAACTTGATTTCTGAGAGGTCTTTCACTTCAAGTGAATTGTGTCCTACACCGTGGCGAACCCTTGACGCCGTCCTACAACATGGTCCAATAACAGATTATTCCACCATATAAACCCCGAAAAATATGATCGAGGCACTCCCAACAAAGGCATGCATTGCTATACAGAAATAGCCATTTCTACGGCCACAGGCTATTGTTATATAAATGCTTGGTGTATAACTATTCCTCTGTACACCATCATATAGCTTTCGGCGTGCAGTGATGGCTGCGTGCGTCTATCTGACCAACAATAAAACTCGACTTGATTAGAAAGGGTAACGAGTTTCAGCTGATCGAGTCACACAATGTGGGCATGGTATGTGCGAGTGTATAACCATCAGTCTCATCACTGCTCCAGCCGTCAGCAGGTTAATACACGGTGAAAGAAGCATCTGAATGAAAGACCATGTTCTCTGGCTTCACACAGTGTGAGTAAAAAAGAATCATTCGTAATAATCGAAACCTGTAATATAATAAAATACTGGATGCCATGTATGCTAACATGAACAATGTCCGGTACATGAACTGTAAGAAAAGAGACTGGAATTTTCGGATGGATGGATCAATGGACCGTCGGTTTGAATGGATGAATGGTTGAATGGCAAATGGACTGATGGACAGATCGGGAGATTTGAGTGGCAGTTAAGTTTCCCTGCCGGTTCTGTAATTGTATTGACCAGTTTAACACGCAATTTTCTACAAGATGTTAATAAAGCAAGAAGCTCTACACTTAATACACAAACACTTAAGACCAGGACTTTTTAGGTTAGCATATATAAAACATTACCTTTTCATGTTTTACTAGGAAAAAAACTGATTTACCCAAGTTAGGCGGGAAATTCATGTAAGGCGAAATAACGGTTTATGGTTAGATTTGCATGTTATCAGACAGATTCGTGTTAATTCACGTGTTGGTATTGTAACATTAATAGTACACAGGTTTAAAGATGGATGTAACTTGTGTCAACCAGTGAGGGTCATCTGTCCTTGGCCAGTTACCTAATCATGCAGGATTAATCTCATTGTTCTGGGACTATAATTAACGTTGCACAAAAGCCATTATATTCCCTAGACCAATTTAAATGTAAATGCACACCACCAAATTATCCTGCCTATAAAGTTGCATGCCGACAGAATTGCACATCAGAAGTACGTTTGTCCTGTAAATTATATAGCAAAGTACACAGATTTGATTGGACATATATACAGCGTAACATTTTCGTAGTTCAGAGATTTGTTTATTTATTGGTTTGATTTACTTCAGCAGGCCCATTGATAGGGCTGCTAAAGAACAATAAAAACATGAAGCATAGAACCCATTAAATGCTGAAAAAAGCCCCTACAAGATGTATGATACACATATATATTTTCATGCTTCTGTAAATATTCTTAAATATTAAATAATTAAAGTAAAACTATGTTAACTAATACGCAATTAGCGTTGTGCTATTTAAACTATATCTTACTTTTCTAAGAAAAAATCCACTTTTGCTACCAGAATAAAAGGTTGGAAACACAAACAGTAAATTATAAAAAATGAATTCAAACCGCTACCAATTAATATGAGTACACTAATAGCCTAGGCGACACAATCAGTGAGGATCTACATGTTAATTCTCGTATAGTTCCATTTGCCGGTTTCAGGAGAAAACTGGGAGAAACGTAATGATTTCTCACGCTGCATGATGGGAAGCACCCACACGAGTCTTCGCAACGAAGTCAGACAGTAATAAAACATATCACACGACAAATAAGTGACACTGAAATCCCAATTGCACCGTCGGACCAGTCTCTAAACTGTTTACATATCTGCTGGACTTTTCACTCTTTCCTACGGCCAGTTATAACTACTAGATAAAGGTAAAGCCAGCAAGAGGGTCTGAACAGTATATTTCGTGTTGATCTTTACACCAGTTTGTACCACTAATTACACGTGTAATAGGCAGTTATATCTGCAATTTGCTGAAAAGTTTATCTAGTAATTAAAGTGTATTGAAGCAATTATCCGTAAAATTGCGTACACTGTATAATAGCAGTGTTCACAGGTTCGAAAGTGGCCATCAGCGAACGAGTGGGCGGAGAATGTTAATGCCGTTTCTTTCTTTCTTTATTTCTTTATTTATCTATTTATTTATTTGATTGGTGTTTTACTTCGCACTCAAGAATATTTCATTTAAACGACGATGGCTCGCAGTTTGGTGGGAGAAAAATGGGCAGAGTCCGGGGGAAACCCGTGACCATCCGCAGGTTGTTTGGGGACCTTCTAGAGTACGACGTAAAACATTAATCAAATAAATAAAGAAAGAAATTTTAACTCATATTGCTTTCAGGAGCTCTGCTGCGTTCATTTGGTTAAAGCCTTGTTCTCTCTGATGTCTACTGGCCCCAACGTGATTAGTGAGGTAGCAGGTGGGAATCCAGCTCTTCCTGGCTCGGTTGTAGGCTTAAGATTGGTGATTTGTAAGATGCGTCTAGTGATGGTCCGTGGTTTACAATGAGCATATAGACACTCTGGTTTCCCTCAACACATAAGTCTGACCGCCGCTATCTACATGAAAAGTTCTTTAAAAATGTGTAACCACCAAATAAATAAATAAATAAATAAATTGTACCAAAACAGGCCGGCTATTACAAATCAGGGCCGATCCATGCACACAAAACATGACAAGTGATGAATCATTCTTAATTATTGTATTACTTAACATCGCCCTAATAAATATGTGTTAAAATCGGGTATAAAAAAATGATTTTGTTAAAAATGTACTCTGCTTTTTAAACATATATCCATGGTTATGCAGATGATAGACGGTGTTAATATTTAAACGGGTAATGTTGCGGTTTCCCATGATCTGATTGCTATAAGCTCATATAGTTTCTTAATAATACCATTACCAATCACGTTTCTTCAGTCGTGTACGCTAAAAAGCTATAACATTATCAAAATAGAAACGTTAACTTAGGTGTTACGAGCAAAGAGTATGAGCTGCTGAGATATATGCGACAATCAATGCTAACTCCATGTATGGATAGCTGCATAAGGTGGAAGGTGATTACACCATCTGCACGCAAACAACTGCACACAACATGCAAATTCTTTACAACGGTGGCACGATAATCATAAACCATTTGTTAAAGAGATTATAAGACTTTCACATCTTGTTTTTTTTTATCTATTCATAAATACCTGGATTTATTTATGTTTGGATATGACATTACCTCTACTGTTTAATTAAGCTTATTTTGGATTTTCTTTCACATGTAATCTTGATTTACTTTTGTATTCCTATTGCTTTGGATTTAGATGGAAGGTGTGTGTTTTTTTTTTAATTTAGTGGATTTAGTTTACACTGAAAATCGCTAAACCCGTCAAAGACATGTTGCAGATTCAGAGGCATAAGTTTTATAAAATGTCTAGTTGACAAAAAGAATGCCATGTATACAGACCATAAATAAAATTATTTTGGGTGAGTGGCATTGGCAGCAGATTTTCAAAGTAAGTTTTATGGCAATAACATTATAAATTTGCCATAAAGCCTAACCTCAGACTTTCTAGATAAATATACCAATGCGATATAGATGAGTTATCCATAGTTGGTGTAGGCCTATGGTTCAGAATGGTCTGGATAGATTTAGCAAAAATGGCAAAACATCAAACATTTGTGGCCGCATTTGCCACGCCATCGACAAAATCGGTGAAATCACTTTTACACAATACAAAAGTAACAATGTTGAAACGCATCAGTTTTCAAACTTCTGTACTCGAAAGGGCTAATTGGACTCTATTGTGTACTTCGAGCACACGCATTCTGTATTAGGTTTACTTGATTTGTGAACGTTTACACTACTAGCAATGTTAATATACTCAGCTGTACTTGCATTAGAAATTTCTTTAACGATGTCTGATTTAAGACTCGAAAAAATTACCCACTAACTGAGCGCTTGATGTTATTTATATGAATCTTACCTTGACTGAAAAGCGTATACATATCCAAACAACTCCTCGGAATAAAGACATACAGAGTCCCCGATACACAGTCCGTCGTCAGCCATTTTTAGCACGTGCGGTGGAGTCAACTGAGGAATGGACGTCAGCCAGGCTGGTATACAGTCCCGTTATCGAGTTGGGTCACCACCAACCAAGGAAGCACTGATCATAGAACTACGGGGTGCTGACTGTCTGCTGTGAAAGGCTAGCGTGCTAGCACAGGCAAGTTTATAAGCAACAAATCCCCTATGTGCGCTAATCCGCCACATTAACCATTAGCAGGTAGCTATAGCACTGGTCAGTGATAACTGACTCCGATTGGTAATAGGCCTGTACTCATACCACTCCCGATTTTCATTTGTGAATATCCACGTGGTTAACACACAAAGAAACCCTTGCAGAGTGCGCTATGAATATGGTAGTTATATTTTCTCATACAATTCTCGCAATCAATTGTCATTTCTCGTAGTTAAATTTCTGCATGGAAATTTAGTCGAGTGTATGTATATATATATATATATCCCTACGGTACTAAAGAATAAGCACGTGCTTCTTTTCAGATTCCGTTTATCGCGAATTTACCAAATTCCACCAATTACAGAGGATTTTTTTTTCCAGAGTAGTTCGAGGTAAAGCCTATTTCTCTTAACGCGATACCATTTAAACAAGTAGGAAAGAAAGGTAAAATCCTTTACTTGGTTAGTCCTGTACGCTCGTTCCTTGTCAAGGTACAAAACAAATACGCGTAATGGAAACCTTGCGTTCTTGAATACCTGGTTATTCTTTTCAGGTCTTAAACAAATACAAACACGGGCCAAGTTATCGGAGGACGCGAACCATATTCGTGCCCTGATCGAAAGCCTGTCAGAGGTTTGCGTTTACATAAACATGTATATCGGCATTTTCCGGACTGCGTGGCCTTGTTGGTTTTGACAGTACATCGACATGTATTGGGTAAACACAGCCTGTTATTCCCTTTAGCCACCTCATACGTCTATGCTCTCAGTACCCCAACTATAGCGGCTATCGTGCATGGGAGTCGCGCGAAGCGGGCCGGAACGAATTAGGCTTTAAAACAGGTATAGGCCAAGGTCGGCTGCTCTATGAATGCATGTGCGTGCCTGAATGCCACCTATTTACCCCAGGTAACCTAACCCGGCATGGATCCGAGCTTTCGTCAGACTACTCACTCATTGGTCGTCATTGACTCATTGGAACTAGCACGAACTTGTCCCTGGTCAATGAAAGCCTTCAGGTTCGTCTGCGCGGCTTATGTCGATTATATTTAGGTCCGTCATGCCCATTGCTAGCGAATATCTGTTATGGTCACTTACCCCCTTCTCACAACGCCAGTGTGCTGGGTGAGGGGACAGGTGGGGCTTTACATTTCCACCATCAAAAGCATTACCCCGGTTGCACATGCAATGGGATGTTACCTGATATTAGGGTTTTATTTAAAGTGTCCGTGTGAATGTGTAAAAAGTGACAACTTTAAACAGTCTCTTTCACCGTTACTAACACGGCATTAGATGAGAAAACTCGCAGTGATATTTACTGCAATTTATTAGATGTCCAGACGTCCAGAATTACTCAAAATGCTGTGTTGTTATCGCGGTTAGAAACACTTAATAAGTATAACCATGATTATGTGAAGACTTATGCGTCCATATACGAAACCCTGTTGTCATAAAATGTTATAACCAGGTGTCCAGCTCTCATTGAAGCAAAATAATCGCCTCGTGGAATCGGACACAGTACGTGACTGTATTTCGCTGTCAAATTTTATACTTTAAAAGGCATAACAATGACTGGACACAAACAAATAAACAAATAATCAAATAAACAAACAAATTTATTTCGCACATATTCATATTCGCATTCAACATTTTGTTCACTGGTACGTGTAAACGTGAAACCACTGACTGATTAATTGATACCCTGGGTGATCCGTGGCCTAGTGGGCAGGCGCCACTGCAATACAATGACACCGGATCCTCTTGCCAGTACTGTTGTGAGTTCAAATCCCCCTCCGGTTTTATGTGGAAGATCAAATGGTTGTAGGGTCTGGCTTTGACCGTTTTCAACTTATTACTAGGAATGCTCTATGTCGTCGTATGAGTGAAACATTCTTGTGTACGGTCTAAAACATCAATCAAGTAAAGAAATACATAAATAAATTCATTTATTGATTGATCAAAGGCTTCTCCTTCACTTATTCCTCAAAAGCGTTGTAGATTCTCGCCGCAAGGTATTTACCTCTGGCCAATGAGATCATGACATGACATCGATGACCCGGCAATGGGTTTACGTGATGATGCTTATCAGGCACCTGGTACAGGGTGGTGGTTTCCTGTAGTTATACCTGTTTCCTTCTCCCAATTTCCTGGCCCCAGTCAAGAAAGTGAAATAATTATCTCATTGGTGATTTAGGCGTTACTCTAGAACATATCTCTTATACGACGGCCGGCAGAATAATGGTGAGAGAGAACCGGGCAGACCCTAGGCGTAAATAACTTCAATGATCGGGTGTTTGTTGTTTTTTTTTTTCGTTTCTTTTTTTTTCAGTCAAATGTGGACGGTCACTACAGGCCTGGGAAATTAAGCTGTCATTGTTCATCCTCTTTCCAACAAAAGACAGCTCAAACACTATATATATATATTCACGGTATCTACTAAGCTGTGGGGATAAACTTATGTATGTCTTTATGGCCGTTAACCTGTGAAATATTCATTAAACGCCTGGTACACTAAGAGAGCCGTTACGTGAATTATTCACTTGAACCTGACAAATTGATTTGTTCTAATTTTGAAACATGCTATTCAGGAAATGTATAACTTTCAGTAACATATTTTTTTTATTTGGGGCCTCTAGTAAGTTAATTTAGGCTCATGAGACTTTTAACTCGCAGTTTGTAGCTTGATCTTCTCTGGAAGGTGACTCCATGACAACAGGCCTCGTGAGCTGATATTAATAATGTATACCCTGCTCTTCTTAACTCAGGCAAATGTTTTTTCGCTGTGTGTGTGTAGCGATTGGTTAAAAACCAACTGTTCACTAAGTCTGGCATTGTAGAGCGCCTATTCTTGTTTTGCTGACGATACACTTTGCTATACATCTATACGTCCAAACATGCCGAAAAACAACGTGTGGGTCAGAAGAATTGTTAGAACATCTGTTTTGTGCTTCCCGTCAGGGTTTGTTAACAGTTTTGTTAACTCCACCTTTCGATTCTCAAAGCAGGAGGTTTCTAAAAAGGAAAAATTGCACCTGACCTTGTAAGTGGCGAAAAACATCACATCTCTCCCAATATGACTCATCGGGAGTGGAGTTATAGGGAATAATATACATTAAAGCGGATTTGGCTCTGGTAATATGCTTAATCAAAATATCTGGAAGAAAAAAAAATAACCTAAAATCTTTGTGAAGACGCAACGAACTAAGCAACGGGCCGTTGTGTTATTTCTGGTCCTGCTTTTCTGTGAGGGCATTTGATTGCACGAATCAAAGCAGGATAGATATAGGCACACAGGGAGATAACGCTAATCCGGCAGCCAATGCGAGTAAGTGAGTGATTGCTTTGGATTTAACGTCGTCCTCAACAATGATTCAGTAATGTGACGACGAGGAGTGCTTTTGCGGTGCACATATGCAGTGTGTGTTCTTGTGGCAGGGCGAGTCCATGCTGCCAAAGTGACTGGAACTGGAACATTATGTCAAAGACAGCAGACACGAGACCTCACTGAATCACATTATACTGACACCGGGCCGACCATTCCTGTTTCCTTGCTGTAACCTCTCAGTGTCGAGCACCAAGCGAGGCAGCAACAAGTACCTTTTTCAAAGACCTTGGTATGACCCGACCCGGGCTTGAACATAGATCTCCCGACTTCGAGGCGGACGCTCTGACCACCAGGTCACCGAGGTTGTCCAACCAATACGGTTTGCTGAAGATTCAAATCTTTCACTGGGTGTGTCGCAGTATACTCTAGAACATACAAAACTCTTTAGATATTAGACAAATGTCTCATTTCATTCTTCGGTTCCCTTCAATAATGAGACTTGTCGCCTTCATGTAAGTGAAAATTACTCTAGAATGGCGTTGAAAATCAAACAAGCAAACAAAAAACCCTCATCTTCTTGTGTATTTCCTCACTCTTAAAGGAACAGGGGTAGATTATTTAGGACTTGTAACCCGCAGGATCAACAAAACCGTGTTCAACATGCCTGTCCTTATATCGGATGTTTCCCGTCAGTTTTCATCACGATCAGCCAATCAAAAGTCATATCACAAGATTTGAACTTGAAATCTCACAATATGTACAGGTATTAGTTGACTACACATGTTTTATAACCAGATATAGGTGGTGTGGCTGTATGTGTTAGGCGACATACGTATATGAGGTGACTGTATCTTTTGGGTGAACACATAAGTTAAGTGACTGCTCGTAACGTCGAGACCGGTGCAAAACACCAGTCAGTTAAATAAGTAAATACATTTTACAGAAAACAAGATGGCCATTGAAAATCTCAGGATCGAGACGTGGATTATGTGTGCCCCTTTATCAGGATACCGGTAAATAATATGAGAGAGTGAGCCCAGAGAGTGAAACAAGAGATGTGACGACAGTGCAAATGGTCACACGTTACGGTGAATTTATCTCACTTAGGGTTTTATTCATACTGTTCATCTTAAGTATTTAAGAAGTAACAGTATAAACGCCCCCAAGCACCATGGCTTAAGGAGCATTATGTAAAACAAAATGGTACCGATGTGGGAAACCCACGGCCATACGCAGGTTGCTGGCAGACCGTCCCAAGCACGGCCGGGGAGTAAACCAGCATGAACTGGACTTGAACTCCGGCGACTGCATTGGTGGGCGGTTTCTGTGTCATTACGCTGCGGTGGCGCGGTAACCAACTGAGCTACAAATCCCACTGACAAACGAGGAAAACCATTTATAATAGTTTATTTACAGAAGAAAATAAACATTCTTGTACAATTCTATGATGAACATTTAACAGCAGCATGGGGCCACTTTGATTGAGAACAAGATTACTGTCCGCGGTAGTCTCTGTAATTTCTCTCTTGCTCTTATCTAAAAGAGACAGAATCACATAACTTCCTGTCTATTAACTGGGTATACCTCAGATTTAGTGTCACGTGAGGGTTTTACTGAATCTCTTGTTTGTTGCACGGTGCCATCTCCGCGCGGGAAGCCTCGCTGATGGAAGCAGCTGGGCACATCAATAAGGCCATCAGTCGTATGAACTAAACAGTAAGATCCAGATCGCAACTCTTGCGATGCCATCCGCACGAACTTTTTTGATAGGCAGGGTGGTCTAAATTAAAATATATATGCAAAAATAGTAGTATTCGTATGGTAGTAATAGTAGGAGTCGTCACCAAAACACACACAACTACAGAAGTTCTGCGAACAAAGGCAATGTCTAAATTTGATCAAATTCAGTTGCATAATATCTTGCAGGTAAGCAGCAGCCACTCAGAAATGTCTGAAATATGGCCAGACTGGCTGGAAGGAATCAAAAAGTTATTTGTTTGTCTTTTTAATAAATGCTTGAAACCAAAGGACCTGGTACGGTAAGGCGGGGAATGTGCCCCAGCACAAGGGCCTGTGCACCTCAAGAAGCGAAATTGACTATAGCTTTGATTGACAGCTACTGACAACCCCCGTTAGGCCGCTTCTGTTGCCAGTTCTGGTTTACTCCTTCTTGCCTTTTGGTATGGCTAGCTCCCAGCATACAGCGTGGTGAATTTATATCAGCTTTAGCGTTGTATCAAAATTAAAACAGATCAACAGGGAGATTTAAAACACACTGAAATATTTTGTGGTTGTATGAAAGCCTGTGTAGTTTGGAAAGTCACAAATGTTACTTTAGACCCTATAATTCTTCAGCGTTCGTATTACATACAGATTCCACAATGCTTCTTAAATACAGTCTCGTGTATTAATAAATAAAACAAAACAAAACAAAAAAATAAATACTGACGATCCATAGGCTCTTTATTATTAACTTGATACAAGTATACTGTAGTGGCGGTGTGACGTTCTGTGCAGCAATCCACTGAGCTAATCACAGCCCGAATCACAACGGGATTAGTTTTCATGTCATCCCATCAGACTCCTCCAGGCGACGAAAATGGATAATTGCCATGTGACGTGACCATTTCTAACCGAATAAGTACTCCAATTTATGTTCTTCTTTAGGAAGGTTTTTTTTTTATCCTACATACAGAGTATAAAAATTGCGCCCCAAAACCGGAAATGCTAAAATTACGTCACGCATGTTTAGCACACTAGCGCCATTCAAGGGCAGACAAGCGATGTGTGATTTTCTTCTCGGAATTTTTGGTGTTAAATATATTTTTATTTTCTCCAAATGGAAATACTCATCAGAAGCATGTTTTCGTTTTTACCATATTTTCTGTATCTCGAGTATATCATTCAGCTAAAAAGTAGAAGGGTCCCCTTTAAACAATACAGAAACACATATGCTGCCAGATGTATGCTTTTCATCGAGTCATTTTTCGATATTATGATATCGTCATGTCTTATTGTCATGTTTGCAAATACTAAATAGCTCAGAATATTTAATTACACTATCCATAAAGTCAGAAGTGCACTGTTTATCAGATTATTACGAACAGTACTTCTCGCAACTCTTCCTTTTCTCGGCTTTCACTAAGGAAGTCAAAACAACACTTATGTGTTTTAGCAATATAATTAATTTAGCAATATACTCCTTTTCCTTACTTTGTCCATTTATATAGGCCTACTTGCATACCATTCATCTCTATCAATGAAAGGCTACAAAAAAAACTTAATATTCTTTCTGTGTGAATTTTTCGCCGACTTTCTTTCACGTTCATATCAAACAGTAGTATAATTTGCTCTAATAATCTGTACAGAAGTTGACACCTTTACGCGTGTGCGTATAGGCCTATGTAAACTTTTTATATTTTCCTTTGCTTGTATAAGGTTCAAAGACAAAAAACTAAACAAATTCTAATGCTGTGACTGAACGTATTCCATGTTTGCAAGAGTGTATTTTTTCTGAGAGGGCAGTGTATCTACATATATGTTATCTTTAACAGATCCATATCCTTTAATAGATCCTTATACAATTACCGACACACAGCCCCAATATTGTCATTAAAGCACTGCCCTCCCCAAAGTCGTCTCGGACTAAAAACTGGGTCACTCCACTATGGGTGCGGTACCACACACCTTGTGTTTTGATAAGAGATTACCAAGGAACGTAGTCCCACACTCATCAGTCAACCTGTGTTATAATGTGGACTTACTGCAAACCCAAAACGTGTGGCAGAAAAGGGTGTCCCTTGTAGTTGCGTATACAAAAACGATATGATATAATATGATGTGTATACACACACACACACACACACACACACACACACACATATATATATATATATATTTATTTATTTATATTAGTGTTATTGTTAATATTTCTCTTTACAAGTTTAGTTAAGAAGTATTGGCTTCATTCACTACGTATATCCTTTTTCGACGTCATGACGTCTGGGCTTAAAGTGCTAAAAATGAACCTACAAAAGTGATATCTATAAAGTGTAAGAGCTGGTACTCTCATCACTGAAAGAAATCCTCAAATTTCCTCGTTATATGACTTATATGAATGATAAAAGTAATCTATCAAGTAAACAAGCTCAAATCCCTTCATTCGCGGAAGGAAATAGCATTACATAATTTTATTCCGGGAGGTAAACGTACCAGTCGGCATGTTACGTTACACAAGCACTCGATGTTGTTTGAAGGGTCACGTCTATTTTAATATGTATATTTGCACACAGGCCGCAATGATCCGCGAGATAAAATTGTCTACATTTCTTTAATTTTAAGGCTGTTCATAGAAATAAATTCGTAACCCAGTCATTGCTTAGTTGATCCTGTTTCTGACTGAATGCCACTCCCGCTTCGTGCCCTCAAATTTAACATCTTGATGTACGTATGTGGCCTGGTTGCTCAAAAATGTGTTATAGACTAATCCTGGGTTAAATTTGCGGTGTTCAAAGCGGTGTTAATGTTAAGCATGGGTTAAATAGGCCGTAACCCAGGGTAAATTTTAACTCAGGGATGAAGTTGGGTTACATGACTTACTCTTCACTTATTTTACATTATTCGCGACTTTTGTAACATCAAGGAATATATATATATATGTGTGTGTGTGTGTGTGTTATATATATATATATATATATATATATATATATATATATATATATATATATATACTGATTTTTGAAAAAAATAAATCATATGCATTTATACATGTATATGTAATGCATGATACACATGTAAACAGTAAAGGGCATAAAGGAGAGTGAGCAGCTGGCACGGCAACATAGTTCAACAATTGTTGCGATTGGTACATTGCAACTATATTAGCAGTTTTTTTGTACAGGAAAGATAGGAGACACAAAAATGAATGTGAGTTTGATGACTTTTATAAGATGCTCTATGTACATAGACATAAACAAGCTATTTCAGTGTACATGTACTTTTCCCATTGCTGCCATGGCACAAAGTGGAACTCTCTATGCCTAGAAGCCTTGACCTCCACAGTCTTTAAAATTTACTAATCATGACTACTGACATGAAGAATGCAATCATCTAACCCTGGGTAAGCTAACACTGTGACTAACCCACGGTTTAGCTACGTAGAATTAACCTGATGTTAGCTAACCCTGGGATAAGACATTTAGCCCTGTGTTAGCGCATGGCAGTTGATGACCTCTTATTTGTTATCTTACCGGCAGACGGCACGTGCTGTGCGAACGTTATCCTCCCTTTTCAACGTGTGCTGTTGGGACAGTCCCGGTGAACCCTATAACGGTAATGGCTGACAACAGTGTTCTGTCACGCGAAAAATATCCACTACGTATATGCTACGGTATATATGCAGTTGACACCTCTATTCTTTATGTAGTGCGGATGTCGCAGACGTGTTAGAGTACTATCTGTTTGTCGAAAAGAGCAGTCTTATTCCTGACAGGAATTTATACATCTGTATATTATTTCCATCTTCACTAAATGAGGCTTATGTATCTGTGTATGAATATTCACACATACATTCACAAAACATTGCAACTATACATATAGACGCTGTGTCATAGCTAATAAACGGTGATGACGTCTTCTCACTAGGGTGATTTCGGGGCATCCTTGGGCCATCGCCAATAAATGGTAAATGGTGATGGGATAGGTCATCACCGTTTCTCTTCCTCAATTATTTTTGACGACGACAGCCCATCAGCAATAATTGGTGATCGGCCATCACCGTTTTTCTTGCTGTGTAGACGGGTATAGTGTTATATAGTAAATATTCACAGGAAACTCTTGGAGAAAACGGTCACGCCTAATACAAAAAATGACAGTTGTTTCGGATTCAAACTCCGTGTACGCCATAGTAACAGGGCTGAAAATAGACTGCATTGAAAATTATACATGCATGGGATGAATAATTCATGCTATGAAAGCCAGTTTTTATCATAAACTCTACTGAACAACGAAATTTGTTCAGTAAACATTGTTTATTTAGCGATCTCTAGTGTCCGCTTTTCAGCCACCCTAGCAGAAAAACAGGTAAAATGATGTAAGCTCCAGTAGAAAAATAATAGAAAATTGTATATACCGGTATCTGTACTGACTGTTTTGGATTTTTTTTCCATCGAGTTAAATGCAGTGAAATGTTTTGATCATAGTTCGGGCCTTGAAAACTACATTAAGAAATGCATGCCCTCAACGAAATGTAGGTCAACATTTAATATAAAATACCTGTACAGTTTTCTGGGTCTTTCCTGCAGATCTGTATGTATACCTCCATATTTCCTTTCCCTTTAAAGGATAGTTACATTAATTCACCCCATTTAAGTCAAAATCAAAATTGGAACATTGAGGTTAAGCAGATTCGTGTACGGTCTCCCGGTTGGTTCAAATCTTGAAGTGGGATATTATTACAAAGATTGCCATGCTCTGCACTTGACGTATTCTCAGTGAACTGATTCAACAACGACGTTTTCTTCGGGTTGGATCATTGTGTTGGCAGAGTTGGTTTCGTTCAACCTTAAGTCATTCGAAACGCCTGATGGTCGACTCCCTCTTGTCAGGGAGCGCCTCAACTTCAACCACCAATCAGCATTTCCTCTGTCAAGGTACGCATGCGTTCTGAGAAATAACGATAAATCTTCGTCTTGGATACTCGACGGAACGAGATCTTGTGTCGTTATAACAATGAGGCTGTTATTGTTTTCTCTCAAAGTCCTTTCGTAAGCAATCCTTAACACAAACAGGGACCATTCGTTGGCCACGAACGCTTCGGACAATACGAGCAGCACGTAACGACAATTGGACACGCAGTGGGCTATATTGTCCTGGACAGGCTGGCCTGGGATGAAATGGAGATCGGACAGCCTGGTGCTGAAACCCTCTGTCTCCAGTTTACATCTAAGGTGGTGAAAAACCCATTGAAAATCACTGGAGTCGTAGGAGATGTAGACATCATACGGACAACTGCGTGAGGTTTCCGAAACGCTCAGTGACTGGAGACACACTTGCCACCAATGCCTAGAGTCTTCCGTCATGTCCCTGTTTCGAGGCATCGCCTTCGCACTGGTAAGGTAGTTTAACTTTTTGTCCCGTAAGATATCCGACTGGCCAACGCATTGGTAGCGCCGAGTTTTATAAAACCGATGAAGACGAGGGTTGATATCCCGTAGATTTGGTAGGTATGTGGCGTCTACTAAAACGGTAACCAGAAACTGTTTCTTATTTCGTGCTTTTGTGAGTCCTTTGTCCAAAGCTAAACGACACACGTCGTCGGACAGGAATTTCTCCGTAAGCACAGCTATCATTCTAAAGCTGTGTTTGACCATGAAAGATACATTTTGAACGCGGGATAAACCAGCAATGAAGTCTCTGCATGTCACAACCAGCGAATTGGAGGTGTCAACTGAAGGAAAAATGGGAAGAAGATGTTGCTCGAAGAATTTGTAATCTTTTTCGGCAACAACTATGAGTATTTTAATCAGCTCGTCTTCGTCAAGATTCGTTGTTGAGGTATCGAAAAGTCTGACCATGAAAGACGCATAGATTAATGCCCGTAACTCAAGCCGGAAAAAGTAGCAGACGAAACCGATGACTATTCCCAGGACCAAACACGAAGTTATCGACATGCAGACATGGAAATACGTTATGTTCTTTCCTCTGACGCAGACAAAGTCGGTGTCGTCCACACGAATCATAACAGAAACAGTTTTGTCTGATTTTGTACAAAACACGTTGCTCACGTCCTTCACACGGTGTTCATTGAGGAGCAGCCATGACTTCAACCACACGCTGTGGCAATCGCAGTGAAACCGGTTGTTGCTGAGAGTTATCTCCCGTATGCCGTCTAGTCGCGTGATAATTCGCGGGAGCGTTTGTAAGGCGTTGTGGTCCAAATACAGATGACGCAACTTTGACATGGTCCGTAATACTTCAGAAGAAATTGTCTTTAGATTGTTTGTAGATAAGTTCAAACTTTGTACGTGCTTTAAGTAGTCCCTATAAGCTAACTGCGTTATGTTGTTGTAGTTTAAGCGCAAAGTCAACGTTTCTTTGGGTATCTTCAATGGTAGGGCAACCTTTCGCGAGTTCTGACAGTCAACCAAGCCATGCGTACTTCGTGCGTAAGTATAGCAGCTACACGTCACTGGGCACGTCACATTTACCGCTTGGCAATACAAGTCACTGGATTTTTGAGCTAATAAAGACTGTTGAGCAAATTCGTTTGGAACAGAACATTTCCAGTCCCGGAAGAAATACTCGTCGCCCAAAAACGTCTGCTGCGGGGGCTTCGTATGGTTTGAAATGTAATCCAAAAAGTCCGCCATTTTGCAATCACAATGCAGGGGATTTTCAGAGAGATCGAACTTGTAATAAATAAGAAGCAGGCGAAACTTCCTTTCCATTTCAACTTGATCGCTGTCGCTAACATCACTGACAATCGGAGCTGGAATTGAAGCGATTTTGTTACCAGAGAGATTGATCGTGCGCGTGTAGTCCTGACGACGCTTTAATAAATCTTCTCGAGCTTTGTTGAAGTCATCCGTTCGAGAGGCAGCTTCTTCGTTGAGAAAAAACGTAAAAATATGAATATTAACAGAATTAATTGTATCCAGTAAAGAATTAAAAGTTATTCGACAACGGGATAAATCGACTAAATGGATTCTGGGCAGGATTATCACAGCTTCCGGTAAATACACCAAGGGATTGTTCTGTAAAAATACTTTTTGAAGAGACACGCTGTACTTGGGAAAACTGTCTCGATGAATAAATGTAATTTCGTTGTTTTCCAGGCTTAATGTTCTGAGCTGTCCTAGAGCAGAAAGAGTGCCCCGTTCAATCTTTTTGAGCTTGTTATTGGCAATATTCAAAACACGAAGCTCTTTCAATGTCCCGAAAATTTCGACACTTACAGTCTGAAGTAGGTTGTTTCGCAAATCCAATGTTTGCAGTTTACACTCGGACGCTGTGCACAATGGGGTGATACTTTGTAAGTTATTGTCGCTAATATTCAAATAAATAAGATCTCTCAAATGTAAGAATGTCTGATCGCCGATCTCTTCTAAACGGTTCTGTGCCAAAGATAACGCATTCAGAGACCCTCGAAATGTAAAGTTGTTTAGGGACGTTATACTGTTGTTGTCCAGGATCAGGATGATAGGTGAGACATCGTCAGGCAGTCCTAAAAGATTGTTCTTTTCAAAGCTCATATGTTTTAACAATAAGTGGGAGGGCAACTCTGTTCTCCAGGGGAAACTCGGTGGTTCCGTGAATGAATTCCTGGAGAGATCCAAATATTGCAGATGCGGAAATCGTTGATGAAAATCATCCGGAAGTTGGTCTAAGGAAACATTCATAAGGCTGCACATGCGGACGTTTGTATAGTTGCCAGTTGCTGGACATAAATCGTTCAATCGGTTCCTGAGATCGGTATTCTCGAAAGTAAGGGTTTCCATGTGACCGGATGTGACCATGTGAGTGGCACGTGATCGGAGGGGTTCGACTTCCGTGTCGTTCAGACCAACCCCAGTAGCGTTCAAACTGCCCAGAAGTCTGTGGACATCACTAATCCTGATTTTACAGTGGCTGAGTGAGACTTCGTATAATGAAGTCGTACCCAAAGAACAGTACTCAGCATGAAATGTTACTAACACTGGCACATTACATTGAATTCGTAATGAGGTCAATTTATAAGATTGCTTTGGATTGGCCTCATTTGCACGGTGTCTTCGTTGTTTAGATGGATAAACAATATTACAGAGGTCAAAAGGGCACGCTTCTGATTGGTTGTCTTGGCTCACACGTACGCAAATTATTTTCAGTCCCCGGGATTTTGCCATATACGAGAGCCAAGAATGTTTAACATGAAAACAAGAGTTTGCCGATCTTCCACTGGTAATCCAAAATACCATTATCATCAAGAAGGCGATCCATGACGTCACGATTTCGTTTCTGGTCAGAAGCCTTAGTTCCATGCGTGGTCACGTGAGCTGATGTCACCCCATCTGTAAAAATGAAAAGAAATATATATGTGAGTTGATTTTGCGAAGGCATTCGTTTCGATCCTATGGGATTACATACAAGTAGAGGTGGTGCTGATGATGAGGTAACTACCATATATGCCTACACCACTAGTTTAATACACCCAATTGCATGCACACGAGTGGTAACCACACATGCCTACACAGCTGACCCATATTTACACATAACAACCGTACCTGAATTAGCAACCGACTTTCATTCTTCTACACATAACTACCACATTTGACATAACAAACTGACTTTTAATACGTTCACGTAGCAACAAAACATACCTACACCACTGACTTCCGCAAACGTAACTACTAGATGTGTAAATCCACTGTATTACCTACAGGTAACTACACATATGCAAGTATATTTCTGAACCCCTTGCTTTCGCACACGTAACTTCTACATGTATAAATGCACACTCCACTGCGTGACCTACACGTAATTACCATGTATAACTACGCTTTTGTTTTCTATACGCGCTGCTTTGAGTACACGGAAGTAACATGTATGCCCACACCACTAGCTACAGTTAGCGTAGCTATACACACTACTACATTGTAAGAATACTTCAGTTATATGGCAGTCATATTAGTGATAGGGTCACACACCTATATAACGTTGTCTGCCAGCAACCTGCGGATGGTAGTGGGTTTCCCACAGGCTCAGTCCAGTTTCCTCTCACCATAAAGCTGGCCCCACCGTCGTATCAGTGAAGTATTCTTGAGTACGGCATAAAACATCAATCGAATATATAAATAATATATAACGTTACATACGGTGAGATCAACGGACTCTAGTGGAATGGAAAGGAAACACAGTCTGAATCAGCCACCCCAAGACTCACTCATGGCAAAAGAAGATTGTTACAATGACAGTTAAGACAGCCTGATGTTCATACCTGTCACTTGTATACGTCCATTCGTTGATTTCAGATATGTATTTCACTGTACACGGATATTTATGATTCTGGCGTAAATCGGTTAAGCCTCCGAACACAGAGGACTCAGGCCTATAGAACATATCCGTGTCGCAGCTGTTTGCTTTGAGTATTATTCCTATACAGTGTCAACTTCGAAATTAAATAGGGTGGTTCTTTCGTGCCATTTTCACCCGAAAAATCCTTGTTTCGCTGATGCTGGACTAAGCATCTAACGGAGGCAAGTACCCGTTGAATTATAGGAACTGCTTTGGCAGAGTGTTAAATGGAGCTTGAGTAAAAACAATCGCAAATTTGTAACAGCCTAGCCATTATTCCGCAAACAAGATGTCGACATGGTAAGGTTTCTTTTTCGCCTGAGGCCTATCGTCAAGTTAATAGCCTCTGTTAGAGTATTAATAACCTGCCGAAACATTCGACCGATCGACAGTTATTCATCCGCCTGGAACATTCATTACGTCTTTTCGTCATCATTGAAAACTGTTGACTGCTTCTCTTTGCATGAATCCCTCCTAATTTTAATACATTTATATATTTTCTTAGTTCTTCTATAGTTTGTGTTATTCGTCATTTTTGGAAACTGGTCTTGCGATTATTTACCCGGAACACCCATTTTGGTTAACAGCGGATATACGAATGCCGGTTTCCATGCCTAGGTTCCAATTTATCCGTAGCGAAAATGGATGCGTGATAAAAATGCCTTTCAGATTACGTAGCCAGTTTGTCAAACAACACTATTCAGTGTATGTTATGACATAGGCAATAATCAATCAAAAAGGCAGGAAATCGCTAATATCTCCAAAAACCTTGTCAAGATAATTCATATGGCATATCTGATAACATAAAAAAGAGTTATGATTGGGTTTAATTATATCTCAACGCGATTACCGTCTGTTAAATCGCAGCAGTGACTGTATGTAGCCGGGTATGGAAATCATTTATCACCATTTGGTATCCAGGTCGTTTAGGTAATGTAGCATTTATCTTAGTTCCGAAACCGGACAGGAGTGTGGAAAGACGCATTTAAAATCAGTTTTCTGAGTCATTCTTGCGTTTTGTACCAATTAGTGTAAATGTGATTCTGTGAGGGTAATTGAGTCAGATTGAATGGGAACGTAAAAATGAAAGTGCATCCTTGTAATTATCAAATATGTACATAATTTAAATTTAGATATATACTGTTAAAGTATATTGAAAGAGGAAATAACCAAGTCGTCTAAGTGGCTGTACTGTATGAGGTGAAGGCACCATCTGTTTTGATAATATACATTACAGCCCGTGCAACAAGAAAACGTTTTAACCGCTCGATTGACCGAGAGAAAAACAGACAGAGCGAATCGTAGAGTTACTCTTTGAACGTAAAACCATATTGTCATTATATGCTGATTTTCGACGCCTATATACATTGCTAGTGACACGTAGATCATCTCTCCAAATATTACTCAACAAATATATTTGGAGACATAAAAGATATGCGATATGACAGGCAGTGTATTCTATTCACCGTCTGTTCCTTGCATTTTGGTTAGAATGGGTCACCTTACATGGTAAAGAAATACGCTTCTCGACGGTTTGCCGTGACCGTCGTTATGTTTACACGGTTGATTCACAACTATACCTTTGGGGCCGGGGGAATTTAACCCGGATATGTTGGCCAAGTAGACATGGGAGCACAATAGCATCTTACACCTGCTCCATACAGAGAGTTTGTGTAGTTTAAAATGTATTGGGAGTGTCTCCAGTGTAGGGCTATGCACCTCTAGACTGTTCACTATAGGCGTGCAGCGATAGGGGCTCACTTCTCAACGTAACAAACGGTCGGTATCACATGTACCCAACTTACGTGACTTCTATAACCTTTGTAATGTTTAAACTAAACGCGGGTCATGATAAAAAACAAACCTCCCTGCTTGTAATGTATTCGAATTCGCACTCATTTTTCATTACAGGTATAAAACGTCACACTGTGTCATGTCACTTATCAAAATTTAATTTACTTGTCACTAGTATCGCCATTTTCGAAGGCACAAAGGAGACTCTCTTCTTTAACTTTTTAGGCATTTACGTAAAGAGTTCAGGTAAAACCCTACCCTGAGATGAACTGACACCGGATACGCGTGGCAATTTGACCACCTATCACACGGTCCCGGCCTCCTCGCTTTTAGACATTTGTAAACCTGCATTATCTCTGCCTTCTAAAGAGAACTGAATTTGTGACAGATTTCCGTGACTGCCTGTGCCAGATAGTCGTATCAGAATTATGAGAGAAAAAAAAGGAATGAATGAAACCCAGAGTGGGACAATACTAAAGGATACTAGAGCACCAAACATTACTGATAGAGTAAAAACTACTGGCAAGTAGTAACAGGGACACCAATGTGATAGTTGGTGAAAGGACACACGTGACCGATGAAATCTGGCTTCTTCGTGCAAATGCTTAAAAAGTACATCCCCTAACGCCATAGCCTAAGCAGGATTAAGTACCTTCATCACGTTTTTTGTCACCACTGAAAACTGTTGACTCTTTCTCCTTGCATGAATCCAACCTAATTTGTATATTTCATATATTTTCTTGGTTCTTTGGTGGTTTGTAATATTTGACGTCCTTGGAAACCGGCCTTGTGATTATTTACCCGGAACGTCCATTCTGGCTGACCGCGGGTATGAGAACGTCGGTTTCGATGTATAGGTTTATATTTATTTATATTTTACTACTTGTTAAATCATATACTGATACGTTTTAAATGTTACTTTTCGTTCAGGCTAAATGAAAAAAGAGAATATTCCGGAATGTTTTAGAAGGTCTAGGTAGATAGCTTCCTATTGTAAAGTGAAAAGATGAGAACGGATTGGTTTCACTCCTTGTGTATACTTTTCCATACTGGGATGAATAATTATGGGAAACTGCGTCCTGTGTAGGAACGCATGTGAAGAAATTCAATGCAATCAAACTTTTAATAACCGGCGACCTCTACGAGAAGAAGACCGAGTAGCTAAAAGGCTCGTAAGTAGAGGCAATTACCCCTAAGACACCGAGGTTTGTTTGTTCTCAACCATCTGTCCTAAACCCAAACCCAGCTTGCTAGTGTTATATCAAACAAAAGCGGAGTCCATTACGTGAGTCACAGCCCATCTCGAGGGGCTATATTCAGAAAATGGCTTTAGGCCAGTCTTAAATATTCGCATCTACTGCAGATGACGTATATTAGAAGGAAACGTTAAAGCCTGTTTCATAACAACAAGTATTAACAAACGATTAGCCGCCCGTGCAGAATAAGAATGCGTTTATACAAGTTTGTGACCAGCAGCTATGTTGGGCTTTCTGTCTCATCAACTGATCGAAGTGTTTATTCTGATGACACAGCACATTGACACAGGAGCCTCTCAGAAGAGAGGTGGCTGTGAGTTCCAGCTCATGCTGGTGATTTCTCGTACGTCGGACGGTCTACCAGTAACTTTGCGATCGTGAGTTTACCCTTTCCCCACACCATGATGCTGGAGGCCAGCACGTGGGTGAATATTTTCGAGTACGGCGTAAAACACCAATTAAAAAAGTAAATCAATAAATGCAAACAAGTCTATTACAACATGACATTATTTATTTGTCTGATTGATCCTCCAGCCATAGTGCTGACAGCCGTAATATAAGTGAAACCTTCCGGAGTACGGGGTAAAACACCAGTCAAACAAATAAATATTTGATTTGCACTGTAATCATGAATATTTCTACAATGGCGTCCAACATTATGGTGGGAAACCCACGGCAATCCGCAGGCTGATGGCGAACATTCCCAGGTACGGCCGGGGAAGGAGGCTCCTTGTAAAACAAGTTACACCAGAACGTCACATACAGAAAGTGCTTACAACATCAGCGCATTCTGTGGCCACAAATATACATGGAAAATTTAGACCTGAATCCAACTTTGTCTGAAAACTTACCATTTCTTCCCCTGGAGACAGCTCTTGCAGCCGTTTGTGAATAGAAAACTGTGTGGTTCATTTCCCGAATTATCTCATGCTTAAGGGCCCCGTGGTGTGCCCCTGGATATCACTGTAAAAACGACAGTGAGTTGTACATCAACCTCTTCGATATGTAATTGGCCGTTAGTTACACAGCTCGCGGTCACGAGTTGCTTTGTGGCAGCAAGCTACTTGTGTAACAGAGTTGTCCTTGTTGTCGTGACTGTCTGTAGACTACATAATTACTCACCCTGAACTGCGGTGTCATTCCCGTTGTTTTCACCTGTTTAGTTACAGCCGGGCTGCTCATGCATTTGAGGTAGCCTAAGGGAGCGTTGTCACTACAAAAGGAAGTTACCGCTTACGGCTGGTATTTGGGTCAAAATACCGCACGACACAGGCAAGACATCAACTTTGCTGTTTGATACATTCAAGCATGGTGAATTCTAGGTCATGTTATTGCCTGAGTCAGTTAAGAGAAAAAAATTTCACCTTTGCTTTTTTGAACAAGGGGTTGAAAACACGGATCGCGTGACGTCACCGCGGAAACAGGAGTGTGCTCGGGTTACGGAAAAATCTTGGGTTTTATTGGTGAAAACCGGTACAATAGCAGCTTTTACGACTTGAACAAGGTACACACATTTGCTTAACTTAAACTGCGATATATCGGTACATATACATGTGCAAGTAATCTGGTGTTGTCTTTCTGTGTCAACATATATTTTGGACTGGTGTTTCGTACGCCAAGAACATGAGGCATGAAATGAAGGACATATCATGAAACATGAAGGATGAGAATTTCGCCTATACGACGGCCATGGGCAACATTGCGGAAGGAATCACCCTTTTAAATGACGGCAAAAAGGGTACCCTTTATATATACTTGAACAGGCAGTGTGACTATTTATACCCCCACCAAGCTCTATGAAATCAGATCCTATGTCAGTCTGACGCGTGATGCGCGATTTTTGTGAGCTAGGCTTATTAAATAACGTATGCAGACATCTACGTGTGGAACACATAATATGCGCCACACAACATACATCCTAAGGACTCCTCGTGGTCATACGACTGAACAATTGATACGTCCGACGTAAATCCCCAATCATACATGCATGCATACATACGCACAACATGCATGTATAAGTGATCTGTTCTCCTCGGGGCTGACAATTGCATGCACTGTACCTAATCCGGTCTGACATGATCACATATCTAGCCTTCAAGTGAAGCAGTTGTTGGTTAGGCCCAACTGCAGATAACTATAGCACAGGTCAGTATGATCACACAGGCCTATATTTTGGAAACAAATATCATGACACATCTCCAACTTGACCACCACCGTATCAGTGAGTTAAACACCAGTCAAATAAGCAAATGGATAACCTATGAACTGCTATTATCTTATATATACCCTGGACCGATATTATCAAGCATAACCCCTACATTACACTAATATTAAGGGCTACCGTGGCTGAGGGGTTTAGTGCGCTAATGCAGCGTGATAACCAAGGTGCTTCTCACCAATGCGATCGCTGAGAGCTCAAGCCTGGCTAACGCTGGCTTCCTCTCTCGTCGTACGTAGGAAGGTGGGGGAAAAAAACTGCAAGCGCAATTGTCTTACTATCCAATGATCTCCGAAATTCGCCTGTATCAGTGAATATTAAGATTCATGTTCCTTGAGTACTGACAGAATAGATTTTGCTACTGCTACGATCGATTACTTTATATATGGCAGACTTAACCTGAGAATTCTTGTTGTTCTAACAGGGTATTTGGTTTCGAATCGCATAATGATATATATTTCATTGCCTTTCATGGTCTAGTGCGTTAGAGCAGTGTATAAATGATACAAGTGCCTTTCAACAATGCGGTGTCGCTGACAGCTCAGTTCATGCTGGCTTTCTCCCCGGCCGTGCCTGAGAAGGTCCGACAGCAACCTGCGGATTGTCGTGTGTCTCCCCGGGGCTCTGCCCGCTTTCCTTCCACTGGCCGACTTGGTATAGGTGAAATGTTCTTAAGTACGTGGCAGAAGACTAATGAAATAAAAACACTATAATGGCAGAACAAAATTCAATCCATTTCCAGCCTTTTATATATTAAAGTTATACTATATGCATTACAAGTACAGTTGAATGTTTTCTGCTTAAAACTGTACAGGAGTCCTTTCATATTAAGTTTCAAGCTTAGCAAAGATTCTCCTAACTCCCGGAACATTTGCAAAATTGTGCGTGGCTGATGAGGGGTTGCAATGCTTTAATATTGGCCACCTTTAGTTGTTTACGCCGCCGAATACCCGGATGTATCGTGTGCACTGGAATCCCCGCCATGTCCTGTATTAGCCCTTAATACGTGACTAGATGTAGTCAGCGATCACCTACTCACTCGACCCGCATAAAACCTTTCGGAAACACTCAAACGAAAAACCCCGAGTTAAGAAGTACTAGTATTCGTCATCTCAAGAGTGTTTTCCATTGGATGTTGTTTGTGACGAAATGCATCCTGATAAATGAATCGTTTCCTTGACACTATGAGGGTTAAAATTATCTCTGCCGGACATGAGTCCCCATGCACCAGTCGCATTTTTATCACGTTAGGCACAGAAGCTGTTCTACTGAGTTACACGTAGAATTCAGTCGCTTATTGAATTGCTATTTTTGTAATATAGACTCTGGGTGTATCAGGAAAAAAATGTGTAAGTAGGAGCACATACTTTAAATCTCTAATATCATCTTTGAAATCGGAAAAAAGAAGATAGAACATTAAGCCTATGCGTCAGACAATAAGGTAAAAGTAAAAAATTTCTCCTTTTTTTCATGATGCTTTATAAGTCAAGCTCATGCCGGCGTTCTCTAAGGTCGAACATGAGAAGGTATACCAGCAATCTGAGAATGGTAATGGATTCCCTCGGGCTCTGCTCAGTTCTTCCCATCATAGTGCTAGTCGCTGTCGTATAAGTGAAATATTTTTGAGTGTGGCAGAAAACACCAATAAATAAACAAATAAGAAATAACGCAAAGCTAACGCAGTGTTAGTCTATATCGTAGCCGGGCATAAGACCACAAATTCCTCCTTTTGCATCACAATAGCCTCTATATCTAAGTATTTATTTATTTATTTATTTACTTGTTGTTTTACGCCTAACTCAAGAATATTACACTTACACGACAGCGGTCAGCATCGTGGTGGAAGGAGGAGCCCGGAGGAAAGCCACAACCATCCGCAGGTTGCTGACCGACCTTTTCACGTACGGTCGGAGAGGAAGCCAACACTGAATATTGTAAATGGATTGAAGTGAAACATTCTTCTGAGTACGTCCTAAAACTCCAATCACATAAATAAATCAATAAACACAAACTATTAGAAATGTGTTGAAAACGCATTATCACGCTTGTTGAGTGAAATAAATAACCATATGCATGATATAAATGTATGCATAATTTGTTATTTATTTATTTCTTTGATTGCTGCTTTATGCCGTACTCAGTGCATAACTTGGGGGATGTACATATAAGTGCTGCATGCCAATATAATATAATGGTATTAAAACATTGTCTGAACAAGTGACCAATTCAGTAAACCCGTAATTTTTAACAAAATGTAAGGAACTAAACTGTCGCGACACACTGCCCCCTCACATTCTGGCGTGACTTTTATCGAAATTTATTGAGTATTTAGAGAGCTCAGTCTTGTATAAGGTATTTTAAATACGCCTTCCAGATAAGCTCACGGTAAGATACCGTTCAGTTGTACGACACACAAGTAAAGAAATACACCTCCGGGAAGCGTTTACAAAACTAATAAGGTAACGGTGTTCCATCAAAGCAACTTCGGTGCTCAAACCATCCGTTTTATTTATTTCTTTATTTCATTAGAGTTCCACGTGCTACAGAAGAATATTTCACTAATACGACGGCAGCGGCCATAATGGAGGGAGAAAACTGGATTGGTTCTCCAATCATTTGTCTGCACTGGCACGCTAACCTCCCGGCCTCCATCCCTTGGTCACAATATACATAACATACCATAAAACTTCATATGTTTTAAATTTTAAAATTTACAAAATTGTCAAACCTCGGTTGGGCCTAAAGAATTGCGAACGCCAGCTTCCGTTTCTCTCACCATTGCAACTGTCAACCTTTGCCACCAATCAGCTTCGCTCTGGCGTAAATACGCGTGAGTGCGCAAGTACATTTGCATGTCTTCGTGTAGGCGCAAGAGATCTGTACCGTCTAACACGAGCACTAAAAGAAAATTCCGGCGTTCGCCCGCCGAGATTCGCTGTGCGGCGCGAAACACAAACGTGCACCAATCGTCCTGTGAGAATTGATGGGAAAGCACCATGAGGATATAACGTGACTTTTGTAGTGATGCGACAATCGCGGCGTCCAAAGCTTCTCCCGGCAGGAAGTCACGGTCCGGCACACACGTTATCCAGTCGTCTGCTTCGAGTCTTGCAGTCACGTGATTGGAAACCCAGTTCGCGTCCGCGTCACCGCACGCAATGTACGCGTCATAACAACACTGGCGGATTATTGGCGGGATAGACATCGCTACGCGTCTCTGCCAGGGTACGAGGACGCCAAGCTCCGTTTCCCTGCCGAATGCCCCCGTAGAATATATCAGCTTGTCTCGCAAAAGTTTGTCATTCTCCTTGATGGAGGACTGAGCACGAAGAAAACGACGAAGTGATGCACTCTTTATCAAGCTACGGTTAAACGATGGTCTCTTTAAAACTACAATTCCGCTGGTGCGCTGAGCGAGGGACAATTGCATCGCTCGCTCTAACCCAATCACACACATTTCATCATTAAAGAATTGTGCGGACAAGACGACAACCATCTTGGTGGAATTACTTGATAACAGTTCGATATTGTCCTGATTCGACAGACCCACATAGAAATCCTCCGAATGTAACGCCACAGACTGAAGCAATTGAGAATTGCGCAATGTCTTGATCACATTTTCCCGTGCCCATTCCGCGTCCTTTGAAGCGGCTATAACAAATATGTCAAGCGCTTTGACTTTATGCGCAAGAACTTTCTGTCCGAAGAAGCGCAAATTAAATCTAACGAAGAGCAAGGCTTTTATATCCAGTCTAAATGCATAGAGTAGTGCTGCTGAAACGATAACTATTGCAATTACTAAGCAAAGGTATAGAAGTATTTTTTGTTTCCATTTAGAATTCGTTGGACACGTGAAATCTTGATCAGAAACTTCAACTATCGCAGAAAGTTTATCTCCTGTTAAAGTACACGTTAAGTTGCTCCATTCCTCGATGGCCTCTCTCTTCACAACCAGCCACTCTTTTATCCAATCAGTTTTACAATCGCACCGGATGTGATTGTCTGTTAACTGCGCATTCTCCAGCCTCAATGATTTTATCCGCCTAGGCAGTGAAGTGAGAAGGTTGTGCTTTAGATTCAGAAATCGCAGGTTTGGTATCATTTCAAAGAATTCGTCGGAAATTGAGGAAATTTGGTTATATGATAGATCCAGTTTAATTAATCTATTACAATTCTCTATTCGTCCGAGAGAAGTGATGTTGTTGTTGTTTAGTCGAATCTCGATTGTGTTGGGGGGAATTTTGTCAGGAATTGATGTACGCTGACCACCTGAACAATCCAGCATGAGAGCACTCCTGGCATAGAATGTGTAACACGTACAACCGGCTGGACACTCCGTCGAAGACGCTGGACACGTGAGGTCCCAGGGGTGAAAATCGAGTACGAGTTTACCCACGTGCTCTGGGGGACTCGTACAAAGGATCTCCTTAAAGAGGTATTCAGTGCCGTCAAAATTACCTTCAGACAGTTCAGATTTCACGTAGTGGATAAACGGTGCCAAATGACACGAACAATCAATAGGATTTTCCCTCAAGTCCAGATGATAATAAACCAGAAGAAGCCGGTACTGTTCCATTCCAAACACCGGTATACTAGTGATTCCGTTGTCTTTCAAGCTGATGAACTTTTTATATGGTTTAGTCCTCTTAAACGGACCAGGGCTTCCACCAGAACCAAGAGCAATCGAGGACCTGTCTTCAAGCACAGAAAGGAAGACCTGTTTCGGGATTTGGGCAAGGGTTTCGTTCAGCGATTCCAGTGAAATCTTGCAACCTGATAAATCGACTTTGTCAATATTTGCCGTAAATACGTCCACCGGAATTTCTTTCAAGGGATTATTGCTCAGGACAACTTCTTTTAAGGCCACAGTGTCACTTGGAAAGGCATTGGGTGATACGCGCTCCAGTAAATTTTTGTCCAAGTATAATTTTTCTAGTTTTAACAAAGTTTCAAAAGTTGCTGACTCGATGCTAGTTAGCTTGTTGTTACTGAGGATCAAAC
Source organism: Acanthopleura granulata (assembly GCA_016165875.1). Lineage (NCBI taxonomy): Eukaryota > Metazoa > Mollusca > Polyplacophora > Chitonida > Chitonidae > Acanthopleura > Acanthopleura granulata. The sequence goes on along the minus strand of JABBOT010000011.1, from coordinate 16,481,355 downwards.
TTTCTAGGCATGCGAGACTGTTAAATGTTGTGCTGTTCAAAGACAGCAAGCTGTTCTTGGCCAAGTTGATTTCTCGTACTTCCCTCAGTCCATGGTGATTCACCACCTCAGGACGAAGTTTAGTCAGGTTGTTCATACTCATGTCTAGTCTCTGTAATCCGGTGACGTTAGCCAATGTGTCATCATCGATGTCCTCGAGACCAGTGTCCCGCAGGGAGAGTAACTGAATCCAGCCATGAAATTTTCGTCCGTCAAGATTTCTGAGTGGATTATGCTCCAGATGGAAAGACCTTCTGAAGAAATTCGGTGCTAAATTGATGCCCACTGCAGTCGTGTACTTCGTATTGAAGATATTCGTGCGAGAGAGATTTCGGGGCAGCTCCAGCGAATCCTGAAACCAGGGAAACTTGGGCGGTGGTTCCGTCAATAAATTCTGTGCCAGATCTAATGTTTGAAGATGGGGCATTCTGGAGGCGAAATCCGGTGGGAGGCTTTGGATAGACATGTTGTGGAAAGCCACTTCAGCCATCGAGAGGAACACATCTGGCCGAGGAAAAAACGTCTCTAACCGGTTAGTGCTGTTTGTATTAGACAAATACAAAGAAACTACGTTCTTTAGGCCCGGAAATGTATGATTAGAGTCGATTTCATGACGGGTGGGCAAAAACTCCGTGTTAATCCCTACTATAACTCTCAGATCGAACATTTCCCCCAACCAGTTCATGTCGTCCAGACCGACCTTGCAGTTTTCAATCTGAACCTGCAGAACGCTTTTCGTGAATCCGATCATATCAGGGCCTTCAAAAGACACTCGCTGACGTCTCGTGCATTTAAGATGTAGTACGATGTGAAATATTGTCTCCCCGGGCACTTCCGCGAAGCACGACGACAGACTGTTGTTCATGTCAACCCAGCAGGCACTTGACATGTCGTTTTTAAACAAGACACCCTCATTGACGGCCACTTGTACATTGCTGCCTTGTACGTGGTAAAATGCAGTTGGCAGGATTCTACATTTGAACTTGTCCTGACATTTCGTTAGGGAGTCGCCCGTTTGAGCGTCGGCCTTGGTGAGAAATGCTACCAACAGGCTGACTGTGACTGCCCACATTTTCAGTGTTCTCGTTGGTTCTAAAACAGACAACGGTATCAAATATATTTAAAGCCGAAACAGACTTTAGGCTATATGTATTATTCTGCACATGCATTTAACATTTGGTTTGATATAGCTCAAAATTATTTCATGCTTAAGACATGAAGGACAAATTGACCCAAAATTCACTTCAGTGAAGGCGTTTGCATCCGGAAGCGTACATATTTGCCCTATCTCCTGTCCTTTTTACAGCCAAGATTTATTTGTATAATATCTTTACTGGAGCAAATTGACAACAGAAAAGATTTCACCGGTTATGTGCAACAATTTACCAATTATCACACTGTCCTCACCGCTCTGGATTTACTCTCCAAGCTGCAGTCCTTTAGATACACACTACAGCCACTCCACTGACCACGACCACCCGATTCAGAGGCAAATATACTTTACCTACACATTTATTTATTTATCATCTATTTATCTATTTATTTTATTCGTGACATTGGCCATATGCAGGACTATTTCAATTAAAGGTTGACGACCAGGCTTACAGGTGAAGTCCAGTCAACTGCACACAGCCCTCTTAATGTTACAAGCACGTACAATGGGGAGCTCCCAGGGTCCTCTTGCACGAAACGGGCTTAACGTTACGAACACGTAAACAGCGTGGCTGCCAGCACTGTAGGCATTGCATCGCCATGACAGCTATACGTGCTGGTAACGTTAAGATGGCTTCGTGCAAATGAACCCTGACAAACCTACTAGGACAAACCTAAAACCACAGCGATGACCTGATTCAAATTCGTGATCACTTTGGTCAAGGATTAGGCACTCATCTTTGCGATCTCATTGTCACAGAGCTCGTTCAGTTAGGATCTCAGTGTAGCATGAAAATGTAATAAAATATCTTTCTCACCTGTAATGTTGTTTTACTTCTGGCGTTAGACAGGCGCTCTGTCTAACCCCTTATCACATCATTTGACTCGGGTGTAAAGTTTTGTGCCCGACACAGTCAGTTTAATCAGGCCAGAAACTGACACTTCTACCGGGTACTGAAAACACGACAGCTTTAACGCAGGCTCGCATGTGCAGTGTCTGTTATCTAGTGTTGTCAGTCCTACTTCCTGTAGTCACCGGGGGAGGGGGGGGGGTCAGGGGCTCTGTGTTGAGCTTCAGTGAGGTAGCCATTGTCTGATATAGTATAAGGAAGTTAACACGTGTCCATTAACGCTGCTGGCCGAGTCGGCATGACTCGTGGCAGCCCATCAGGAATTTCCACTTCAGTTCGCATTTTACCGCATCCGCCAAAGTAATCACAGCGAAAATTTTTGAATTTTGAAGATTACAATTTAAAGAAAAACGAAAAAACTCATGCCAACCACCCCCTCTCCCCCCTAAAAAAACAAAGAAAGGCATACTTTAAGCCTTTTAATGCACTTTGGATTTTATGATCGTTTACATCAATAGTTAGAAATGTTAGCATGACGTCATCAGTGAACCCACTGGATGCACGAGACAGATTTTACGAGTACCTCCCAAAAACGGTTTGTCACATTGAATTAAAACTTAGTATAATATTCAGGCTGAAGAGTTATACTCTTCAAGTTTGAGTTTTGTGCTTTTTCACTTCATTTTTCTTTTTGTTTTGTTTTCATTGCTTTCATAACTTTTATTATTTTTTTCATTTCAGGGAATTGCGGCAGTTGTGCAGTGTTATGGACATCGACAAAGCTAGTATTATGACACATACCGAACATGATCTGGTATGAAGACAATTTTGAATTTAATATCACATCTTACCAGATAGCATCTTCAACACAAAATACAACTTTTGAGAACTATTTCCCACTTATTTATATAAAACGCTATACTCCGTATTGTCAACGATAAATGTTGCACAATATATCAACAGGATAAGGTTCATTTGGAACTCGTCTGAAACAAAATGCCTATCGTCTTCATAAGACCTAGCATAGTTATTCCTATATCGGATTCTTGCACCATTACCCAAAAACATACGAACAATGCAAATCATTCAGTACAAAAATATAAATGGGTGTATGAATGAATGAATGAAACCTTAATTTAAAGAGAACAACACTGTCATGTTTACATTCTGCTCTTCCCAGAGGCCCTCTATGTAAACAATACAAGAACAGCTTTAAGCAATATTTGTACAGTGGTATTTTTGAGACATGAAAACAGTCTAGCAATGCTACAAACATGAAATAATTTAAATTAGGTCTGTTTTATTTTATATACTTTCTTAGTCCTTGATGGTTTGTGTTAATTGTGTTTTTGAAACTAGTCTAGCGAACATTCACCTCGAAGCGCCCATTTTAGTTGACGGCTGGTATGGTTTATAGCTAATATCGGTTTCGATGCCTACAGGTCCAACGGCAGAAATTTCGTCTTGTGTCTGAGGAGACTTTGTCACTGGTTGCAGACCACCAACAGATTAAGACCTCTTCCCTTTGAGCTCACTGTGAGGTAAAAAGCTTTTATTTTGTCACACCCAGATAAAGGAACAGAACGCTTTTGTTTATTCCTATGTGAAGCTGCCTTTGTATTGTTTTCGTTTTAGTATTTACCTTCATAACAGCAGCCTTCAATTGATAAAACATGTTAGCCGAGGAGAATGACTCAAGTGCATTTCACCATGGCGGTCGCTGTGATTTCAAGTACGGTTAGAAACCAATTTCACACAAATTCGTGTGGATGTTTTTCTCCGTAAATATCTACCGTATCTGTTATTGCTCATGTAAGAGTGGTGTGTGAGATTACTATATGCCATACGGAAAATGCCGAGTGTGATCGATTCTGTATAACTTTAGTTAGAATGCTTAATTTATTTTATGAAAATCATGTCATATGAACTAACGGCTGATTAGTCTATGTACTATTTCTAGTAGAACTATTTTTTTTATCTGATTTTATATTTTATAATTTCCGTGACGGCGTGTATCTTTTGACGGTCGCCATTTTTTGTTTTACGACTGAGATACGTTCGGACTGTCGAACTGAGCTAGCGAATTGAACAAGAAAACGGAGTTATTTCTTTAAGTAACTACGGACCATGTGAGTTTAATCATGTTCTAAACTGTCGTAGTCGTAGTCTAATGCATAAGCACTGCATACTGAACGAGCGTGTGCCATGTTAAAATTACATATGAATGTGCAGTAAATCTCAGAGCTTGTGTGTAGCAGTACGCTGGTGTATTGTTTATGAAAATGTATCAGTAAACATGCTTTATGATTTATCATGTTGGAAATATTGTTAATTATGAGTGTAACTAAGTTAGGAACGTTGTAATTGTAGGCTAAGCTTCACTCCAGTTGTTTGCTACTGTGTTGGCCTGAGTTGTGCCCCTTATTCTGATGTGGCCTGTGGCCTGCTATTTACCGTGATGTTTTGACTGTGAGCCTGACCTGATGTACTCATGCTGTCTGTATACATTTGAGGGTGATATTTGTCTGCTGTTTAATGAATATTTTATGGTGTTTATTGTTATACAATGCTTTAACTTAGACTCATAAATTGTCATATAAATATGGTACATGTAGTTATACATACACATATACATATGTTTTGCTAATCATACAGTTGTGTTCTTATATCAGTTAATTAGTTGGATGTAGCTGAATTAAGCAATTATTGTATTTTACTGAATTATTTGAAATTAATAATTTGTTATTTCATTGTGACATTTAATTTTGTTTCCAATTTTCATTTATCGTTTCTTATTGTTATTACAAAAAAACATTGGTTAAACAGGGTAGTGAAACCCACAGAGTACATTATTAATGTTTAAGATATAGGTTATATGGTATTAGCTACAATGTATTTGTGCCTTACTGTCTGGTGTTTTATTCCGATTTGTAGCTGTTTTGTGGGATGTTGAATTGAGTGTAACAGGATTATTACTGTAGGCGACAATACTTTTGAGCTATAGTGTAATATATATGCCTGAGTGTCATAAGGAAAGATATGATATTAATGTCAATAACAGAATATACAATACTCTTGTATTATAAGCGATATGTGACATGAATATTACAAGCAGTAGCACTTCTGTTGTGCATGTGTTTACAGGTAATGGAATTGGCAATGGGATTTAATGGCCCATTCGGACTTTGGCACTAATAAACTCCAGTAACCTTACACTGGGTGTTGTGTTGGTCTATGGGAACTGGAGTATCTATCACGCTTCTTACAGTCGGTTAGGTGGCAGCATTTACAGAGAATAATTTCCGGGTGAAAGTTTCAGCTCTTTGGCCCCAGTTTGACTTCCTCTTCGGTCGTACGTGGGAAGGCCTGTCAACAACTAACGGCTGGTCGTGGACAGCCCCCGGGTTGTGCCCGGTTTCCTCCCACCACGGTCGCCGTGAAATGTTCTTGAGTAAGCTGTAAAACACCTATAAAATATATCATATAATACTAAGTAATTGTCTGTCGCCCTGTCCATGACCTTTACTTTTTGGCTCACGTGACACAAAGTAAACGTCCGACAGGAAGATGGCCCAAAAGGTTTATGCTGCTGTACTCACGTAAAATCGGGGAAAAAGTTTTTTAAAGATAAGATAATGGTAATAACAATACTTTGCTTTAACTGATTATTTTTGCACTGGTCTATCATTAATGATTATTTATTTGCTTTATTTATTTGATTGGTGTTTTGAGCCGTACCCAAGAATATTTCACTTGCGGAGATGAAGCAAGCGTGTGCTGAGCTTGAATTCACAGCGATGGCATTGGTACCTGGGTCATTACCCAGCACAAGCGCGCTAACCTTCTCGACCCCTCCCTATTGATTATATATTACTCATAAATTTTTCACTTACATAATCGCAGTGAGTTTTATGGGTGGAGTAAACCGGTGTCCCGGGGTTACAACAAGGACTATTGGCAAGTTACAGGCGAACTTTTCCCCATACGGCGTACAGGTATGCACGCCATTTTAATTGAACACAGGGTGTTTTTAACACTATGCAAACTGCCACACGAGCTTCAGCGACCTCTTATTGACACCATTGCTTCACACACACTGAGAGAGAGTGAGAGGGAAGATAGACTTTGTGACCAGTGATGCAATAACAACTCAGTGATCTATTCCTCTTGAAAATCTCTGTATCTGTCTTAAAGTTGACGTAGATCAAACTGTGTGACACAAGAGTTCTGAAAGAGAGCGTATGTTCTCCATTTTCTACTTTTGTAGTTAAAAATCCGTATTTTCTCAATTATTATTATTATTATTTATTGTTATTATTATTAGTAGTATTTTTGGTCTCCGAATGAACAGAAACCCAGATTTCCTCTTGCCAGTTGTGTGCATTCATATTTAGAGATAGATTCTATTGCGATACAGGATGAGAGGATTGACGTTCTTAAGTCTTGGTACGATCCGTGTTACAATACATGAATGAAAAAAAATAGACACCCAAAGCATCAACTATAATTTATTTATTCATTCATGTATTTTTGTTACGTGTTTTCATTTATACGACGGCAGCCAGTATTAGTCACTTGCACTTGTAGGGACAGGAGGGAGAGCCTGTATAGCACCGTGCCCGATGTTTCAATTACAATTTGCAAGATATCGTATTTGTTAAATGAAAAACAAAAACCTTCACAGAAGTTTGAGAGACGGAAAGGCATAAAATTTATTTCCAAATATACACAATTCGGAGATATTCACGGAATTTACATGCACAAAGTCCACACGTAAATAATAACGCTTATTTGACATGCACGCACATCGTAGGTAAACAACACTAACCGACAGCACAAGTTTCAATATAATGCATCAGTATTAAAGGAGAAAACTGAGGAAGCATAACATAAATTTTGGTGAACTAAGTAAGTTTTGAAGACTTAAAAAACATCATACGAGAATTGTTTATACGTTCTCTATGTAACGTATTCTTTATCGCCTTAAGCTCACACCACTCTCAGATGACGCTGACAGTTTACCGACCCGGGAGGGCCCTTCGCTCTCCAGCCATGAAGTTTCAAGTCGGCTTCCTTCCCGTCTGTATTCGGCGTCCTGGTTGTCCAGCCAAAATCTACACCCTGTGACATCCTGCCTGCTCTTTGTTGTGTGTGCACTCACAAAAAAAGGACAGCAGTCAACCGTCCGTAGTTGAGTCGATTTCGCATCCGTACATGAGTACCGTTGTCTACATTCAAAAGATAGACTGTTAATGATTTCTTGTCATTTTTGCTAATCGAGCTTTACATAATCCTGAGTTCTGATTGATCAAAATTATTTTCACAGTTACATCCCGTTTTACATTGAGGTATTTATTATTCGCGATTGGGTGAGTGATATGACCTACCTTAAAATTGTTGACCCGGAACTCAAAAAGTCTAAAAGAAATTGATGGTCGTTTTTAAGTCTTCAAACCGTATTCTCTTACGGTAAATTGCCCAATATTTCCCCGGTCTTCTCCTTTAAGTGTGAACTTTCCCTAAAATCATGCTATCTGAAGCATGCCATAATACAAAATCGATACGGTACTGATTGAGGACCCTTTAATACGCAAGCTGGACTCTTTAAGATTTGTACATAGAGTTTGAAATTTACGAACCATAGACAAAAGGCACACCTAGAGGAAAACAGCTCCCCACATTTCAATGTATGATCAGTACGTACACCTTGTAATGTCACATGTATTTTCTTAATATATAGCAAACTCTTCAGTCTATGCAGATATAACCACGGGAATACAAAAGTCTGTGATTCAAACAGCGTGTCTCCGGCCGTATGTGGGAAGGTCTACCAGCAACCTGCGGATGGCCGTGGGTTTCTCCTGGGCTCTGCCCGGTTTCCTCCCACCACAGTGCTGGCCGCATTATGGAAAGTGAAATATTCTTGGGTACGGCGTAAAACACCAATCAAATAAATAAATAAATCAAACAGCGTGCATGGTTCATACGGTTAAGCTAAATTCTGTTTTGAACACTGTTTCCTGTGTGACTGTCCTTGATGAAACACTGCCCATCCGCTTTCTGCCTTGTTGTTCTCTGCCCGGTTTGAACCTAATAGGTAAGCATCTAGAAATAGAAGGTATTCGACTCATCAAAATTAATGGGTCCAAACATGTGTTTCCCATGTACAGAAGAAAGAGGGAATTGGCTATGATAGCGGACTCTTCCGTGAAAACATATCCTCTTGAACTTCAGTAAAAACCGAAAATAAGGATAGAAAGATGGAGATGTAAACCGCACAGGAAAACACATTTGCGCCAGATAACAAAGTGTCTAAGGTTTCTGAACCTGACATCTTGATATAGGCGTTTAGTAAGTGCCGGCCAAACATGGGAACACCTGGAATTGCAGACTCAGACAAACTTATAAAATGTTATAGGCACAGAGATAACCCAGACGGTTATGGCAAAGAACGAAGTATTAGTATCAGGATGTATATCTTTGTCGGTCCAGTGTAACCAATAGCACTGTAGGTCAGATGTCGAGCCACGGCATAAATGCGATCGCCAGGCAGGCCGAGGACAGAAGCGACCTGTGTACAGATAAGATTTAATCCGACCGTGGCGTACACGCCAAGCGCACAAATGTCAGGTGAAACAAAGTTTTCCTTCATATATATTATTGCTGATATGAAATACGGATCTAGTGCCACAAGGATTGACAACATCACATTTACTATGCTCAAGTTTATGATGAACCATTTTGCCTTCAGTTCGGAGTTGTCTACCCTTATAACGGATCACAAGAGAAGCGACTTGACGAAGACGGGCTCCCACGCCGTAACTATTTTAACCGAAGAAATGATCGACAAAGCAAGAGTAAATCGGAACGCCAGTGCAGCTGGCGATCGCGGAGCTGGCGTCAATACGTCAGGCCAACAGGAGGCGTTGCTGTTAGATTTGTTGAAAAAGATCCCGTCCCAATACGACATGTTAATCATATTTGTTTGCGCCATTGGAGCCCGATAACACACCTGTGAAGAGAAGGAATACCAGAGTTAAAAACCTAGCTTTAATATCTTATTTCAGGTGGATTGTTCCACAATTTACCTAGCAGAAACGACGGAAATCTAAGAATATTGTTCCGTAGTTCACATAACGAATTTTAATGCGTCCTTTTTTGAGTCGACCAATTGTAAGTTACAATTAACATCTTGTTTAAAGTTGATGTGTAAATTAATTTAGTAGGCACAATTTTCTAGGCTGACATTTAAACAGTTGAATTGTTATACTATTTTAGGCTGACCATAGAATTTTCGATAGCAAGTTTTCGACTGACCTGTGGACTGTTGTACAGTATGTATGATGTTATAGGTTAACACGCCAACCGTTTTACACACAATATGATTTTTTTCTATTGACGCGTGCTGTTGAACAGTTACTGTGATGTTCTATGTTTACAAGTCAAGAGTTTATCATACTGTATGATGTTATTTTGTTCACATGTGTTCAAATGTACAGTAGTTGATATGTAGAAGGGCGTACAGTTAATACATGCATGATATAAAACACTACAGCCTAGATAATAAAACCAGAACAGCGACGACATTGGGCTAGTTGCCAAATAGCCGCATGGAACCGACCTAACGTCAGTGTACCTCAGTTATAGGGCTTCGTTCCAATGGTCTATGTAAATGCGTAAACGGCAGCAACATACACGTCCCCGTGCACTATGGCTGAGTCATAATGAGGTGAAAAAAAAGTGCAGGGATGTTAATTGCAACTTATTTGACGTCAGTGGTCTAGGATTTGTTAAAATGCTGTGTGGTCATCCCATCAAGGGATATTAACTGTTGCGCGCGGTATCTTCTTTATCGCGGGAATGGCTTTTGGTATAGGTCCATAGTCGCAAATTTGCTACAATGAAGAACTGTTTTTATCAGCCTATGTTTGTCCTTGTCGTTATCTGACTGTTTCTCGCTAATTTTACCGAAAAAATAAGCACATGTTGGCCTTTAGCAAATTGCCAATGCGTTAAATTTTGCTGGTGGTTGGGGTTGAGATATGGGTACAGGAAGTTTTTTACACGATTACTAATCAGTGAAAATAGAGCAGAAATATGCAACACTCTATGTTTCTTTCCATTCTGATTTATTGGCGAAAGGATACAGTATGGAGAGAACCAAGACTCGCCCATGCACCTGAAAAACTGTCCAGCTTCAACCAGAGTCAAACTCGCAAGTGCAGGATTCGAAACTGTGACCTCGTTTTTCAGTGACTAACCACGCTTTATTGACTGAGCGATAAGGAGGCTACATCAGTTCGCATATTAGTGTTTAGTAGTTCGGATTGACGGTAATTATCGTATTGTCTCGCATAATATAATGTAATATAATATCATAAGTATCATATGATATAATATAACATAATGTAATATAATTAATGTGATGTGACGTGACGTGACGCCACGCGACGCGACACCACACCACACTACACCACATCACACCACACACATCACACCACAACACACGACAGAAGAGAAGAAAATATAATATAATATAATATAATATAATATAATATAATATAATATAATATAATATAATATAATATAATATAATATAATATAATATAATATAATATAATATAATCTAATCTAATATAATATAATCTAATCTAATCTAATCTAATCTAATCTAATCTAATCTAATCTAATCTAATATAATATAATATAATATAATATAATATAATATAATATAATATAATATAATATAATATAATATAATATAATATAATATAATATAATATAATATAATATAATATAATATAATATAATATAATATAATATAATATAATATAATATAATATAACATAATATAGAGGATTCGAAACAATATTTATCACTGTTAGTGATTCTTTGTCTAAACACGAAATCCATTTCTTGTCGAAATGAACATATCAGTTCAAACACGAAACCTGATTGTTGATCAAATGAACAGATCTCTTCAAATGCCGAAATGGTACCACTTGTGAAAAGGAAATGGGAAAATGTTCGAGAATCATGTGAGTCTGTCTCTTTCTGCGATTGTGTATTAAAGATGAGTTTAGTAATTCTACACCAATGGTTTCTAATAAATTTCAATAAACACCAGGGCAAGTATTTATTTTGGACCTAATTCTGCTTGTGTCTGGAAGTTGTTACTTTTAAAACATTTACATGAACAGTTAAAATTAAACCCAAACTGAGGTAAACTGACAAGACGGCGTACTTCACCGGTTAGGTGTAGGGTATAGTTTACGCTTTGTAAATTATCACATTGCAATCGCTGCTTTGGTTTTACTCTTTGTGCTGTAGTCTTTTATATTGTATCCTTTTTGTACCTAGATCACCGAAGAAGCAAAGTTATTATGCTTAGGTGCTGTTTGGGCGAGGGTAGGTAATCACAATAAAAATGTAAAAATAAAAGTCTTTATTTCTAAAAAATATGTAAAAAAATTCTTTACTTGATAACGATTGACATTAACCTGCCTGACAGTTTCTGAAGTAATAGTTCTAGAAAAAAGTTCCAGTTGCAGGAGTCCTGAATCCGTTCTGGTTTCTTGGCTTCTTTGTACTACTATCTTTACCGTTCAAAGTGACGCTGATCGACCTGAAGAGACCTTTAGCCATGAACACTTTCAAGCTCACGATATATCTTCACTAATTAACATCTTGTACTTATAAACTACGCACACTCGGTCGATTCATCAAAAGCTGATAAGAATAATGATTGAATGGTGTGATTGTCCAATCACAGAGCAGCGTCTGAGAGATCGAAGCCGGAAGCAGCGGTAGGGCGCGTCCTGCGTGTGTATGGCGTAAGAGTTCAGTGACAGCTCTGTTACCAGTTTAATCGTGTACATTAGTTGTGATAAGCTGGCCACTTAATGGAAAACAAAGATTTTTGTGCAAATTATGCCAATAAATGCGACGTCATTAATTCTCGGCGTTTTCTAGATACCGGGATTTTTGTTTTCATGTCACGTGACATGTTAAGTCGTGCAGATGTCTTTGTAGTCCAAGATTGTTCTGACGTTGGGATTTGCATTGGAAATGACGCGGTCGCTCAAATACTCACATCAGAGAACCCTAGTATGAGAGACGTGGTGGCTTAGCAGTTGCATGGAGAAAAAGCACTAAACATACCTCTAACTGGTCAAATCCTCATCGTAAAGTTTCATCTTCCCATCGCCACGCATAATTTTGTAAGGGTCATTCAATAAAGTTGGCTTTCTCGCAAAACAGCCTCCAAGCTACACTGCTGCCATATGTTTAGAGAAATCCACCATTTCCCCCGTCGTTTCAGTGGTTCATGCACGTGAACAAGAGGTTGAAGTGGTTCATGCAAGAAAAAAAATCCAGGAGAGTAAAAGAAAAGACCATATGTTGAAAAAACTATTACACACATCCGCTCATGGGCCCTCTCCCAAAATTGCTTTTACCGGTTTACTCGTGTGGCGGCCGTCTTGAAACATCTTAGTACCACAGAGCTTGCATGTTTTCTTCTTATAAATGATACTCGATTGGATTATCCCCACAAAATTATATGTGGTGAAAGGAAGGGAAAAGGTCTCTCACTCTAGGCTCGTCTGACGTGGGTATTTGAGCAACCAACTCATTTCTAAATGCAAATCCCAACGTCAGAGCAATGTCGAATTACTATTTTTGTTGGAGTGGATGAAGTGATTTAGGAGGCTGTCTGTTTGCGCGAGAGGTAGCCAAGTATAAAATATGTGCTACAACGCCATGGTCAAGTGCTACTGGTAGCCCATGAGTCCCTGTAATTGTCATCTAAGTAATCGATTCCAAATATTACCAAGTAATCATATACACTGGACTCTTAACTTCATCTTCACATGACTCCCATCGACCAACATTTGGGCCTTATCCAGGCCATCAGCATACAGGAGCCTTCGAGATGACAGCTTCCTAGCAGTGAGGTGAAAGAAGCTTTAATCTGTTCGACATCTCTGGCGAATGTCCATGCGTTTACTCAACACCATTATGATCTTCTGCAGTTGGGACACAGGTTTAATTTTTAATGCATAACCCATTCAATAGATGATGTGCATTTTGCACATGTATGTACGATCCGCATTATATTTGTCATTTCATAACGGCCTAAAAAAACTATCTCCGACACACCGTTTAATAAACACGAAGAAGAAAGTGCCCGGTGTCCGAGGTGTTAGGAAGTTTGGCTTTCAAATGCTTTCGGTATTGATCATCAACGCCTGCCTTGGACATAGAATTTGGAATATTTTTACGCTATTGGAGCCATTTGTACAGACGAAGACGATTTGCTTGCAGCATGGTGTGTAAAGCTGTATGTCACAGGAACGCTTGTCATTAACTTACCAAGGCCCTGTGGGTTACTTCACCCTCGACTGTCATGGAATCATGGCAAAATTGTAAAACGGACTTGTCAGTGTCTATGTACTTTCTAATTCCAAATGACACTGATGATTATACTTCCAGTTTTCAGCATTCTGCTGGCAATCCACATGACCAGGAAATGAATCGTTTCACAATGTTCTTGACTCGTGGTGGTTAATATCAAAAAGAAAATGTTTTTCTTTTACTCTATGGTAAGAATTTCACGTAAGGTCACATAAATTGCTCTTGGACGTTGTCGACCACAGATAATGACGAGGATCAAAGAAAAGTCAAGGTGGAGCATTTCCCCTGATCCCTGGGGTGCGAGGGCTTGAGACTGACCCAGCATTTAAAAGACTAGCATGCTGAGATACTCCCACCTTTCACCACTGACGGTTTTTCCGCTTCCCTTGCTGTTACGTTAATCGCCGATAGCAGCTCATATTTCTAAGACAGAAATTAGTGTAGTCACACATACACCTGTAATCCTAAGGCACGCGTCGACACCTGCGAGTGCACCGTTTTCAACAAGGGTTATCAGATTTATTATCATCTGCACTACTGGGGGGTGGGGGGTGGGGTGGGGTGCAGCCTTCTACAAAAACTTAGACCAATAACTTCAACAAAATGTCACCCAAAGCTTATCAATAATTTCTTCTTGTATTATTTCTCACTGGTACATGTCCAGTTCCTCTCCATTGTATTACTGATTTGTGATTTTAATACTCAAAAATATTTATCTGCACATGGCAACAGAGTTTCGAGCTTCCACACAGGTTGTCCATATTAAATGTCAAATCCCCTCGCTTAATTTTTTCTGAGCCATGAAACACTTTTAGTAGAACATTTCCGTATGTGGGCAGCATTTACAGTGGACAGACTTGAATCCGTGCTTCTCTTGATATTAAATTTGTGTCTTCAGCTGCAGGCGCAGGTTTTATGGTATACGAGGGCGTTGCTGGTGTTCTTGTTGTATTATTGTTGCTGTGAGGAGTTTTTTCTTCTTCTCTTTTTGTACTTGGTCGTGAGATACATTTTGAAATGCACACGCATCGTAGTTTGTAAGGACACACTAGTCGTTATATCATCTTCATTGAAGAATTGTCCACTAAAATAGCATTTATATCTCACTATTCAATGAAAAACTCGGACAACACAAATAATGTAAAGGGTTTGAATGACAGTAAAACACATCGTTTCTCCCTGTGACGTTGCAATGATTGTGTACTAGCGGGGCGTTTCATAAATACATCAACACGTACATGACTAAAGTACTTCAGGATAGAGCAAAATGATACACAGGTTTGGGTAGGTAAAGTTTGTTAAAGGCAAGTGGGGTTTCTCGCTAATACTCCGTCTTCCCGGCTGTCCATGGCAAACTGTTGAGGGCGGACAATCTGAAGTTACTAACGGACAGTCGCGGTAGAGCGTCGGCTAAATAACCCGTCCGGCTGGAAATGTCCGATACCCTTCTAGAAATCGTTTGAAAGTGCTTGAGCCTCTTTTCCTCAAAATGTCAATAAGATGTGTAACTTGGTCCGAAGTGGCCATTTTCTGTAATAAAAAAGAATATCTGCGATAAGTTTAAGTATAACTCTATATAACTTGAGTTTAGTACCACGGACACCGTGTACCCTCACATTATATGCATTGATGTCTTATATATGGAGTCATTTTTTCTCGTTCAATGAAATCACGCTAGTTGGGATCTCGGCCTTTCCATTACGATACACTCGCAACGGAACGGAATGTTCGTTAGCTATATACAACGACGCAATGCCATGAGTTCGTTCCAGACACTTTCAGACATTTGACACAAGCATATGTAAACACTGGTTATTTCAAACGTTTCTACATGGACAGTTTTCTCCATTTACCACGATTATATCAAAGAAATACTTAGTCACGAATCGCAAGCATACAATTCTGTGTAACATGATAAAGAAAAAATGTGTCACAAGCCCGAATAAGTGAAAGAGAGGGTATATACATGAAGCAAACGAGGTGGAGATATGTAGGTATGTTTTTATAGCCAGAGACTCATGATTCTGCCATTTAACAGACTCGAGTGATATCCATCGCAACACCGTGTAACCTCTATGTATATATGTTTTGTATAATATCTATATTTATACATATACCAAAACTTTCTGGCATTCTAACAATGTTTGATCGTTTGATGTTTTACGCCGTACTCGGGAATATTTCACTTATATGACGATGAGCAACATTACGGGGAGAGGAAATCGTGGAGAGCCAGCCACGAAGACCTTCTAACAATGAAACAACTTTCTAACAATCTGCTTACTTCAAAAAAGCAAACCACATCATCCTGTATACCTCCATATTTCTTCTGGTAGTTTCCGAGATAACGTGGTCGGCTCTCAGCAGATCTAAGACTGTAGGTGACAGGACCAACTGACGGCGGATCAAGGACTTGGAAGTATCAAGAACTTTCTCTACCGCCTCGGTGTCCATCTTGGATAATGTTTTCGTTTACTGTTGGGGTTTTTATCGCTGTGGATTCCTGTCCTCTTGTTGGGGTAGCACTGACTGAAACCTAACAATGGTAACACGTTTAGGTTATTAAGGGTGTGATCCAACCTGTTAGCTTCGACAAAACTCTAATAGTCCTTGAACAATGCAGGTGGTCGGGGGCTCAAATCCGGATGTTGTTAGTTTGGTTGCAACTTTAGCTCAGAGTATTAGTCTGACACCCGGAGAGGTGCTGTAGATATCTCAATGCTCTGCCATGAGCGCCTGGACTTGTGAAATATTCTTGAGTACCAGATCACCAATGAAATATATAAATAATTTAATAAAAATATATCTATATAATAAATAAAATATCCTCGCTCGAGCGTGTATTGTATAAATGTAGGGTATTTTTGTGGCAGTGAACATGGAACAAATTTAAAACTAACGAAGCAATAGCTCGGTTCACAATGAAAGTCAAACACGGTAATTACAGATTAATTACTTTGCTCACACAAGTAAAGCATAGACTAGTATAGCAGTGTATTTATATAACCATTTTATCGACACATAGCGCTCCGGTAGCTTAAATGCTGAACCTTGGAGATGTTCCTCATATAGACTGAAACATTCAAGGAAAATACTCCCCTCAAGATAGATGTATTTAAATATATTCCTCTATAAATCACAAATATGAATGTAGAGATGCCAGTATTTATTTATTTATATATTTATTTATTTGATTGGTTTTAAGATTATTTCACTTATACGACTGCGGCCAGCATTATGCTGGGAGGAAACAGGACAGAGCCCGCTTGAAACCCGGGGTCATCCGCAGGTTGCTGGCAGACCTTCCCACGTACGGCCGGAAAGGAAGAGCCCGCTTAAAGATATTGGTAAATTCCTGATACCTATATTTATGACCATAACATGACGACTTGGCTGTTACATTTAGGCTTTTATAGGCCCGTATCCCAAGGGGTATTTTGTGGATTCATCCACTTCTACTGTATCTGAGGCCTTGGTGACGGTGGACAAAGGGCGTGTGACCTTCCGCGCACCAAGATGTTTTGTCTTCACCAAGATGGCGTATGAGTGGGCTTATCGGTAACTAACAGGTGGGAAAGTTCATCAGAACAGTAACTTGCCAAAGATCCTGTTTCCTCCAGGCGAAAGCAATGTCATCAGCAACGGCATGAGTGAAACAGTGATGCGCATGGCGTTAAACATCAGTCAAATAAGTAAATAAGTCCGACGAGAAATAGTGAATTATGGGTAACGTGCGACCATTTGCCGACTGCCACACTGCCGTTGCTGTTCTGGCATTTGCTTTCTGTGCTGTTGTCATTCACAGTACTGTTCATGGGCCTCTGTGGCTCAGTGAGTTAGCGCACTAGCACAGTGCAATGACTCAGCACTCTCCTACCAATGCGGTCTCAGCTCATTCTGGCTTCATTTCCCGCCGTACGGAAGGCCTGCCCTTCAACCTGCGGATGGTCGTGGGTTCTGTCCGGTTTCCCTCCACCATAATGCTGGCCGCGTCGTATAAGTTAAAATACTCTCTCTACGTATGGCTTAAAACACCGATCAAATATATAAACATATAAAGAAAGAAATACATCACTATACAAACATAACTGTTCTGTCATACAGGCAAACAGTTGTTCACATACCTGTATGTCAGGTTTCTCCTTGTCCTAAATTATATAATCAAACCACGCCTGCCTCCAGAGTATGTCAAAACACACACTTATACAGGTGTAGACTGAAACGCTATTCTGAACATACTTGACATATATCAATATACATACATATCTTAATGTGTCATTGTAGCCAGGTGAGCTGATATTGTACCTTCGACATTCCATTCCGTTCGTCTGTCGTCCTGCTTACACCTTTGCAGTCTTTTACATCTCAGAGTCAATTGTGGAAAGCTTGTGAGGTCAACAATTCGAAGAGCGAATGACTTTTATTCGGCCGTTCCACCTGAGGGAGTTCTACTATCACTATCCTATATTTCCTGCACTGGAACGCCTACAGGTTGTATGTATATTTGCACACAATTTTAAAGTCAACTTGATATGAGCGCCAGTCTATTCGACCAGGAAATTACCCATGGACTACGCCAGTTTGAACTTTGAACTGAACGTCATGCCTTCCCCGTATCACTGAACACTGTTCGCTGTTTCTCTCTTACAGCTTACACGACTAGTACGTACTACATATACATAATATTTCTATACATATATATTCCTTTGGGAATCGGTGATATCGGTTGATTTGGAATAGAGTCTTGCGATTTTAGACTTGGAACATCCCCTTTATGGATACAAGTGGTATACAATTGTCGGATTTGATACCTGGTGCTTATAATTCTATGAACACTTTCATTTAGCCAGTGCCTAAGAGAAGTCTGACCTTTATATATAGACAAGTGTCGTTATTCTCTTATTCGTGCCTTGTTTGATCAATGAGGTCACAAGCTCGAATCCAGCTTGATCATGGGACTTTTAGATCATGCACATCACAAAGAGTGTTTGTTTCCTCCGGTTTTTATATGGCCCGAAACAGAATCACCGAGCACGGTAATACTGATGGAAGCAACATAAAGTAATAACAGCTCCCTGTATATGAACAGAATAATATTTTGCAAATTGATATTCAACAAGATTTCAGTCATATTTATCTATTTATTTCGTAAATGGTTTTACGTCATACTAAAGAATATTTCGCTTATACGACGGTGGCCAGCATTATGGTGGGACGAAACCCGGCAGAGCCTGGGGTAAATCCACGAGCATCCATGTGCATGGTGGCGCTGAGGTGGTTGGGAGAATCTGTACACTGTAAAATGACCAACGCCCAACGCATATAATGGGCGATAAAACTTCAAACAAGCGTGTTTAAACATACACCTATATTTATGTTTTCAACATAAGTGTCTAAAACATGCATATAGGCCTATGCTATAATGTTATAATCTCAATAGTATTTCATGTCTGATGCACAAAAGTGTTTGTTTATAAGTTAAACATCGAAATTTACGTTGTACCGTCTTGAGAGTCGGGTGGAAACCACTGCCTTTCCAATGGTACCAGACAAACCTCCAGACTTTAGGGATCAGCAGAAAGGGCAGCATTCTAGCCACCCAGATTAGGTATCCAGTTAGGGAGAACTAGATTTGACCCGCGACCTTACTGGCAATGTGACAGTGATTAATTGATTTATTTGATTGGTGTTATAGGCCATAATCAAGAATATTACACTTATAAGACGGTTTCCAGCATTAGGGTGAAAGAAACCGGCAAAGTAACAGGAATTCCGAACAAAGGCCATAAAGGTCACTCGACAAGTGACGGTACCTATTTAAAACGCAAGGAGCACATTGTAGTTGGACATTGTGGGGGCTTCTCCAGTACTTTGTTAAATATTGTGCCAAATTCATAATTATTTATTCGTTGATCGGTGCATGTTCGGCAAGTACAAGCATAACTGGTCATTACCACAGTGTATATTGGTGTACAAATAACTGAGCGTGCGCTTACAATGGTCGTCATCTAACCGTCGGCATTATCGTTATTTATTTATTTATTTATTCATTTTTTTGTAAATTGTTGAAATATTACCCACGGTTCTGTTGGCCGTAATTTTGTATTTTAAAAGGCTAGGAGGCAAAGAACAATACAGCCCACACAGGAAACGTACGGTATTTATCTATTTCTTTATACGTTTGCTGCAAAACTTGATTTCATACCTAGGTTAAACAGCACACCTCAAATACCGAACACTTACTGAACAGTACATTTTAAAATGTACAAAATATAAAATGACGATGCGCATTGGAGAAACAAAATAACAAACAATGTCAAAAATAACAACAAAATCATCACCATTCCACCACTGCTAGTTATAAACATACATAATACCTCAGTATGCTTTATTTCTTTGAATTTAAGGGCAAAATATTCGCTGAACTGGAAATTTAGGGTTTTCACGCATCTTTCAATTTGGACATCAATAAAAGATGAAAACTGTCCTCATAATTTTTAAATTAATGCAATCCTGAGTGCATATACAAAGATCACCATATATTATTATAATTAACACGACGAAATGGTGACAATATAGCAAAATGGTATATTTATTTGATTTCACTTGTGTTTTAGGCCATACTCAAGAATGTTTCACT